>JBBPCY010069071.1:0-12147 GCA_037974405.1 Brachyalestes nurse
GGTGTTGTGTTTGGTTTTGCCTTAGCGTTGAGCCGGGGGTGGGGGGGTTGTTTGCTGCTTCTTCATTTGCCGAGGACTGCTGCATCATTTGGTTCATCACCTACCGTTGAGGGTGGTGTACAGTGGGCAGCCTAGATCCGATAGAGAAAATAGATTTTCTCTGTGAGAAATCGGAGGTATGGCGTTAAAGCGTGTGAAGACAGTTAGATGCGTGTCTCTCACACTCATTTCGTGAGACTTGAGAGCCCTGATGTGGAAGTAGGGGTGGGTGATATGGCCAAGATATCATATCACAATTTTTTTATAGTGAAATCACGATTTCGATTTTATCACGGTGTTTCTATTGATTTGTAACTATAGTTTTTTTTTTACTGTTCTGCAAGTTACTGAACTGTACAACCAAACTATTTTCCTTTGTAAAGCTATGGCACCATTGTTGAGGAACAACACACAGCAGGAACGACTTGATTCAAAGATTTTTTTTCCCTCTTCTGTTAGTCTTTAGCTCCATTTTAGTCTCTTTTTAAACATTTAGCTCCATTTTAGCCTCTTTTGTAGCCTTTAGCTCAGTTTTAGCCTCATGTTTAGATTTTAGCTCCATTTCAGCCTCTAGCTCCGTTTTACCCTCATTTTAGCCTTTACTTCCGTTTTATTCTGTTTAGCCTCATTTTACCCTCAATTTAGCCTCGTTTTTAGCCTTTATTTCCATTGTATCCTCTGTTTAGCCATGTTTTACCCTCATTTTAGCCTCTTTTGTAGCCTTTAGCTCTATTTCAGCTTCATTTTAGCTGCATTTCTAGACTTTAGCTCCGTTTTATCCTCGTTTTAGCCCTGTTTTTAGCCTTTTAGCTCTGTTTCAGCTTCATTTTAGCCTAATTTTAAGACTTTACTTCCACTTTATCCTCCATTTAGCCCTTTTTTACCATCATTTTAGCCTCGTTTTTAGTCTTTATTTCCGTAGTATCCTCTGTTTAGCCCTGCTTTACCCTCATTTTAGCCTCTTTAGTAGCCTTTAGCTGTTTCAGCTTCATTTTACCCACATTCCTAGCCTTTAGCTCCGTTTTAGCCTTGTTTTTAGCCTTTAGCTGTTTCAGCTTCATTTTAGCCTCATTTTAAGCCTTTACTTCCACTTTATCCACCGTTTAGCCCCGTCTTACCCTCATTTTAGCCTCGTTTTTAGCCTTTACTTCCGTTTTAGGCTCCGTTTAGCCCCGTTTTACCCTCATTTTAGCCTCGTTTTTAGCCTTTATTTCTGTTGTATTCTCTATTTAGCCCTGCTTTACCCTTATTTTAGCCTGTTTTGTAGCCTTTAGCTCTGTTTCAGCTTCATTTTAGCCGCATTTCTAACCTTTAGCTCCGTTTTAGCCTTGTTTTTAGCCTTTAGCTCTGTTTCAACGTCATTTTAGCCTCAGTTCACTTTGGTTGGTTGAGCTCTGTTTCTAGAAGGCGGGCCTTAGAATGGGGTGCACCCAAACACTACGGCATTTTTTTTTTCTGCAAAAATAAATCTTGTAGCAGAGTCACAGCAAGGGTTTTTCGTTGGTGGAAATCCATTGCTGAAATTAATGGAGAGCACGGCTGATGGTTGCTTAGCAACGACAGACACTTCCGGAGCGCAAGCACCCGAGCGCTTTTGGAAAGAAGAAGAAAGCGACACGCCTAGCGTTTTCCAAGCTTTTTTAGGCGCGATATGTGAACGGCCCCTTAAGCGGACTAGCAAATAGTGTGGAAAAAAATGAGGAAGAGCATAGAACATGCGATAGAATGTAGTTTATATAGACGATACTATGATCTCTCTGCTTTAGCAGATCGCCAGTACATAGATCGTCTTCACGATCTCATATCATCATATCACCCACCCCTATGTGGAAGAGTATGGATGGTAAGCTGTAAAAGGTGGGATGCAGATGGGGCTGTGGCCTGACTTCGCTGTCATGTTCCTCTGTGAAAGAGAAGAGAATCAGGAAGAAAAGACATTTATTTTGCCTTGAGGGGAGGAGGAATGTTACTAATGCTCGTGCCCCGTGGAAAGGGTTATCTCTCTAAAGCGAGGCATTTAGCTTGACTCCACCATGTCTCGCAGCACTTAACAACAGAAGAGAAAGAGCAAGAGACAATAGGGAAAGGTGAATGGAGAAGAGTTCCTAGAAACGTTTGTCTGCTCCTGGAGACGGTGAGATCTCGTTAGTTTACCTCTCACGACCTCCCCTGTGTCTGTAGGCTACGTCTGTGTGTTTGCGAGTGTGTGGGTGTGTGTACACTCGTCTGATTTTACACAACTCATCCCCTGTGAGACTGATGTGGAGGAAAGACATGTGAGGAAGAGGAAGAAAGAGCTGTGTCTGTTCAGAGCGATGCACGGAGGGCACACTTCGTAAGCCCACTACACACCCACATATATACACACACACACACACACAGAGGAGACACTTACCTTACGCAAGGGATACCAAAAATAGACAAGAGGAACCCACCGAAAATAATTTCACTCTCTTTCAATCTCCAGCAGATATTGCTGGAAATTTCATAGTTCAGTAGAAAACCTTGGAAGGAGGGGAGGAGTGAGGTGTGGGATTACAACTAAGCCCTTTTTACTCTTAAAGGAACGGCCTAATTTTTTTTTTGTTTATGGAATTAAAACAGTTCAGCTGTAATGTGCACAGAGGTGCACAAAGGGCATATCTACACATACCCCAACACACACGCGTGCAGCTATGTTGCTAAGATACATGTCTACCTGCCACGGAAATGTTGCTTCATGTGCACACAAAAACTATAATGTGCCACATGTGTCACAAGACCCTCTACTCGCTGACATATTCTCTACAAGACCCTCTACTCGCTGACATATTCAGACACTGAGTTGACTCGATAACCTTGTTAAAGACAGAAAGTGAGATTTTGTTGACAATTGAAACTTTTATATAACAGGATTTTATGTAACAAATCCGAATGAAGTGTTGAAGTGAGAGAGATCACAATTTAAAATGAGAGTTGCCTGAATATATCTTGTTCTTTTTAGGCCCCTTAATCCTTTTCAGCCTTTGGGAATCAAAACATTACATTATGTCAAGATAGCAATGATGGTGAAGGTGAAGGAACTTTCTAAGGATCTCAAGGACAACATGATTAAACAACACTAGAACAGAAATAGCATCAGAGCAAAGGCCTTAAACATTCACAGTTGGTTTGATAATATGTTTTCACTAAACATCATGCAAGATTTCTTTCACACGCACAGGAAAGCTAAGAGAGAAGTGAATAGTCTCTTAAAAAAGAGTTGCTGGACGACCTGAAAGCAGCAGGAATAACAGATACATAAATAGCAATAAGTAGCTCTGCAGTCAAAGATGCACAGTAAAAAAAAACTCATCTCGTTTATAAGTCATGGGGCCCCATGGTGGCGCAGTAGGTAGCAGTGTAGCAGTGGGTGAGTCCCTGCCTCATGCCTGTAGGCCCGGGATAGGCTCTGGATACCCACGACCCTAGTTAGAATTAAGAAGCTACAGAAAATTAATGAATGAATGAATGACAGTCAGAAGTGTTGAAACAGTGTACTCTGGTGAGACTACCCTATAAAATAATTGTCTTCATATTTGGAGAAAGAACAGTTGCAAGTATGTACACCATGACGAACGTGAAGGTGGAATCATGATATGGGGCTGCTTCACTACCAATATACTGAGGCATAATATGTCTCTGACAGAAACATGAATGGAGCCATGTTTTTACTTTGACATTCATATTTTTCACTCTATACCTCCACTTCTACTGCTTTTTAGCATTACTACTTTTTCCTCGTCTGCTTTAATAGTGGCAGAATAGCTGGCTTGGTGCTGAAGAACATTCTTTCCTTCACACAAACCGCCGCTGAACTTTTCTAAGACCTTTTTTTCATCTTTACCAGCGCCAGTGTTCTAAATTATTCCTGAAATCATTCACACACACACACACACCATGGCGCCACCCCAGTTGCGGAAACAAAGTATTACAAAGTGAACAGATTCTACATTTTTCATGTGATTTCAACTTTGCCGAAATGTTCCATAATATCACAGGCATGTCTCGGACTGATTTTGTCACTTGTGGAACTCATCTTGTCTTTGCCGTTGATTTGTTTTGAGAAGACAAAACCCGACGGGATGTTTTTCATCATTCTGTCCAAAAGCCTGCAACCTGAGCAGCACTGCACACAACGTGTTTATGTCCTATCCAGAGCTTTTGCTGGATAATTAGATATTTTCTGATTTTTACTTCTTTCTAAATTGGCTAAGGATTTAGTTCAGTAAACACTTTCTGCTGGATGTTTATAAACTCTGATTATTGTCTCTCATGGCAGATTTTCTGTGCAGTTACGGGGGCAAAGATCAAGTCTATCACAGCCCAAGCGCAAATCATTTCTAATAAAAGAGAATTACTGCAGAACAGACAGAAGGTCAGTGTGTCTTAGGGCCAGTCTCTCAGACCGAGATTAAGACTAGCCTTGGATTACCCAGCATTTTGAATGGGGATTCTCTATTGAATGCCAAATGAAGTCCAAAACTAGGCTTATCTGGCATATACAGTTTTAATTTAGCTTTTTTCTCTTAGACTGAGCCAGGTTCTTACGAATAGCTTGCTTAGAGTTAAGGATGATATAAGCTAATTAACTTGTAGAGATAATTATGAGTAACATTTACATCATTTTTATAATAAAATGTATCTATTTTAGCAGGGATATAAAGATCACTGGCTATCACTGGCTAATTAGAAAAGCTTTCTTTGTAGTACCTTGCTGGTACATAGCAGATGCGCAATTAGTGTTTGTCATTCTGGCCTAAACTTAGGGTTGTCATTTTGTCATAAAGGCAGCTAGTACGAAAATGTCATATGAAAAGGTATGTGTTATATTAAAAAATACAAAAATGGTGATACAAGGTTATGTTCCAACAGTGAAAAAAACAAAAACTGGAAAACCTATATTTTCAGTGCGAAGTAGCATCTGTACACTAACCAGTATCTAATGGCAGTAATGTTTAGAAGATTTTGCAATTACAGTTAAGTACAATTAAATTCTGAACACTATCAGATTTTTATTCGTGTTTTGCCATTCTTTTATTTTTTTAATAATAAATGATACACAAGTAGTGAACCACACAAACTCACAGAGTGGGCTCACTGAGCGCTAAAGCATACAGCATAAGTATACAGCATGTAAAAATCTCCGAAATACCCTTGAAGCGACATTAGCACAATAACTGTGCATCAAGAGCTTCATGAAATGGGTTTCCATGGCCAAGTACATCCACACAGGCCTAAGATCACTATGTGCAATGCCAAACGTTGACTGGACTGATGTACAGGCTGCTACTCTATTCTGAAGCAATAAAAAAAACCTTCTATGGAATGATGAGTCATGCTTCACTATCTGGCAGTCTAGGTTTTGCAGATGCCAGGAAAGCCAACTACAGAAGTACATAGTGTCTACAGTTTAGTGGAGGAGGAATAATGGTCTGGGGCTATTCAGGGTCTGGGCTGGGCCACTTCAGCGAAGGGCAATGTTAATGCTAAAGCTTACAAAGACATTTTTGACTAGACTACTCTTTGTTGCAAAAGTTTGAGGAAGACCCTCTCCTATTCCAGGCTTGGATTAATTAGAACGTTGACTGTGAGCCAGACTTTTCTTACATCGGTGCTTGTTTGAGTAAATAGGCACAAATTCCCACAGACACACTCCAATAAGTGTGGAGTCTTTTATAGCCACAAAAAGGGCTTTATCTTGACAATCATCTTACTTTGTTTTGAATTTCCTCCACCTACTGAGTGCATTCGCTGTCAGAAACACGATAGTATGATGTCTACGGCTAAAAACAATTGGGAACATCCTGACTGCCGGTGTGTGTGTGTGAGGAGAATATTTCAGAACAGTTCCAAACCTTACCTTCTCACCAGTGACCTAAAACTGCTGGTGATATTTGTGAGCTTGTGACCTGTTAGAGCTGTGTGTGTGTGTGTGTGTGTGTGTGCCTGTGTAACTTTAATGCGGCCCTGTTTTCACAGCTCTTCAGGTACTCAAAGCCACAGTTGAATCTCTGATCAGTTGCCATGGCTACACTACCAATTTTTATTTATTTATTTATTTTATTTTATTTTTTCTGGACTGAGAGAGCCTGTTTGAGAGATGCAAAGTGATTCCCAATGCTGCAATTAGACTGACCATTCGAAGCCATGTGTGTGACAGGTTGCCATGGCAGCAGGGCCATGTCATCAAAACATATGGCATCTTGTTACTGTCTCACCACACTCCTGCTAACGCTCCAACAAGGGGAGTGTGTATATGTGTGTGTGTGTGTATGAGATGGATGGATGCAAATAGGTGTGTCAGCTAAATGCATAGAGGAGCAACAGTACATCACTTACTGGGAGAAAGTCATTGTAAATGAGGTCCAGATGTGTGAAACTCCTCAGAGCATTTCTCGCTGATCACCTGCTCCTCCTGGTGATGCTGTTGTAATCATTAACGAGATTTAAATCCTGAGATTTAATATGCAACTTAAAGCATTTGTCAGGCAAAGGTGCACCACACATGGTCACAGTATATGTATGAAAGTTCAGGGACCCCTGGTCAAGTGACATGCTTGGTTGATTTTCTAAGTGTAAAAAAGTACATCTTCTACAGGAAGCACAATCCTGGGCACTTTAATTTACAATTACTGCTTATTGCATGTGCATGTTACATTCCAATATGACAAATACATAGAAACTGTGCATTAGAAATTTGCAGAAAACTTGTCATTTTATGCTTGTGCCTTGCAAAGGATGTGTTCAGTTTGTTATCTCTTAAAATCAACAAATGACTAATTCATATAAACAAAACAGCAATATAACACCAGTATACAACTACAAAAACATTTTTGTTACCATTCATTTTGTTACTGCTTATTGCATGTGCGTGTTACACTCCAATATGACAAATAAATAGCAACTGTGCATTTAAATTTGCAGAAACTTGTCATTTTATGCTTGTGCCTGCAGAGGACGTTTTAATTTTTTTTTCCTTTTTTTCTGTGGGCATTTCTTGTACTGAGTGGTTTCTGACTTCACTCTTTAAAGGTAGTTCCCCAGCTTGTTTTGGCATTATGTGTTGTAAAGTTGTAATCAGTGAGGTAGAAAAGTAAATTAGCACACCACACAACTCACAACTTGCACTCTTTTGACAACATAATTTATTATTTTATTTATTTATTTTTATTCATTATATTCTGTCCTCATTTACACTTATTTTCCTTTCCTAAACCTTCACTCAGTATTATGCAGTGCACTTTTCAATATTTTATACAAATAATTTCAGAACACAAAACATTCTGTTTTAATAGTAATTTTCTGACATCCTTTAAAAAGACCAGGTGCCATTTACACTGTGTCTTAGACCTCATTTATACCTGGTCACATCATGTGACTAATATCTAGATCGTATCCAAATCAGACGGTTGTATGATATGTTTTCATTTTCACAAGTTTATACAAAAAAGTTCTTCTTGTCTTTCTTTACCTGGATATACAAAACTACTGGGCTCGGATAGCCATAATGTTTCACATTGTGATGATATTATGCCCAAATTCAGGCTTTGCTCAGACATGCTACTCTATTAGCAAATATTTACTGGAACAAAGCTTATTCTCTCTGAAACAATAACTTGTATAACTTCTTATATAACTTTTTATATAACTGTATGCAGTGTTGTGCCTGAACGCGTTCAGTGAACGCTGAACTGAACGAGTCGGTTTATAAATTATGAACGTAACCGTGAGTGACGTTCACTCTCACGAGACTGAACGCAGTTCACGTGCTACGTTTGCAGGATAGTGATGGGAAGTTCGGCTCTTTTCAGAGAGCCGGCTCTTGTTGCACAGCTCCCAAAGAAGAGCCAGTTCTTTTGGCTCCCAAACGGCTTTTAGTTTATTATCATCTGTAGCCTCATATTTTAGACCAACTCGGCAAATATGAATGCTTTGTGTGTTGATAAAAAAGTGCCGAGCAGCTCTCACTCAAAGAGAATCGGCTCTTCTGATTCACTACAAAGAATCGGCTCTATTGATTTACTACAAAGAATCGGCTCCTTAGTAACAGGCTAACACGATGCTGCAAGTCCGGACGCCTCAGCAGAAGTACACATGGTAAATAAGGTTATAAAAGGGAGATATTTATGTTTAGTACAGCTAAATACTGGATGTTTGAGTTTTAGAGCTAGTTTGATAAGGTTTAAAAAAAGACAACGGCTGTTAGTTTTAGTTATGCTCTTTTCTGAGCACTTTAAAAGATATGTCTGTGTTTTCTGAATAAAAATTCAATATAAAGTAAACCTGCACCTAATTTTTCCACTTAAAACATAACATGATGCGTTGCTTAAGTGGTAAGATCTATTCTCAACCCTCCAAGATTAAAAAAGGGTCAGATAGAAGGACGTATTGAAAATGTAAAAAAAAAAAAAACTAACCTGAACTAGTTCATTTTTGAGCCGTGAACTTCGTTCAAATTTTTAAAAATGAACTATGAACGCGAACTAGTTCATTTTTATTTGAATGAGCTGTAGTTGTATAGTAATTTAAAGAGGTTTTATTTGAAGTAATTTGGGACATTTCTGTTGGTTTATTCATCAAGAATTGTTAACAGAATGTATTTTTTTTTTTCTAATTTTCAGCTTAACAATTTTGAAAAAAAAACCCTAAGACAAAACGAACAACTCCCCACCCCCAAAAACACAGTTTATATTATATAAATTTATATATGAGGTTATGTTCCAAAAGCATTACTGTATTTTCTGTTTTGTTTCATTTGGGATTTAAGTTTGCTTTTCTGTAGTTTGCATGTCCGTATGTACTATTCAAATACAGTATTGGCATAAATGGATTTGCAGCAAGCATGGGCAGTCTTCTCCAGTAGGTCTGGTGCAGCTCACCTGATTTCACTTGTTTAATCAGCTGGTCTCAGATTTCTAAATGGTTCATCAAGTGTGCTCTTGCTGGAGGGGAAACCTGCCACCACACCAGCCCTTTGTGGATAAAATTGGACACCCTAGATTTACAGCATTGTTGTGACTCATGTAATCATTTCATTAAACACATCAACAGTGATGGATAAATCCTGTATATAGCTCTGGAAAATGTATGGTTCACTTACCTAAAGAGAGAAATCATTTGGATTCACACATTACTGCAGAACTCTGCACTGCAATTTTCTGAATGGTAAAAGTGACTATTTTATTCTATTACTATTTTAAAATATAGTTTTGATGTGGAAGAAATCATTTCATTTTGGTGTCATTTATTCATAACAGGCCTTTGCTTGCAGTCCCAGAGTGAGCAGGGTTCAAACTTGAGTTCAGACTCATGTAACTGTATGGAGTCACTTTAAGGATCTAAAATAGACTCGCTAATGTGGTTTCTGACACAGTTATCTATAAAACTGGAGAATATACGCTGCACAGCTAGAAACAGTAGAAGCAACTTTCAGCAGCAAACATGTTTTGACTACAATTATAATTTTGGCCTAGCCAAATCTTTGTCAAAAACATGCCCCCTTGCTGGCCTGTCTCTAAGAATCAGATTAATCAAGAACACACTCTATCTAGAGCTTAAATCTGGCCTGAATTTTTGGGCCAAGCCGAATACCACCCAGGAATTTTCTGATGCATACAAAATTCTTCTGCTCTTATCTGATCCAAGACACCGTCGCACAAAGTGTCAAATACAAAAGCTGAGAGGATAGCACCTGGGACCTTACCATGACAAAACTAGCCCTCATTATATCATCGTCAAATAAAATGTATAAAATATGTTATAAGAAAATAACCAAGTGTCTAAAATTGAGTTTATATCCTGTTTTAATTAACGTATTCATCAAACAATGCTGTCAAACAGCATCCCAAACAATTTATTTAGGTTAATCTTTCAACACTATTCTCTTCTCATGCTGCGTGCTTCACCTGTTTAACTCTAAATGTGCATCATTAATAAAATGCCTCTATGTATAACAGAAATTGGTCTAATAAATGAAATATGAACAACTTTCTTCATGCAGTGATTCACTGTTTTATTTTAGTGTTTTACTCTTCCAAGTGGGGGATGGAGGGCCCCATTGCAAAACTCTATCAACAGCTTCAGTGTGTGACTCCGGTGCGCCAGACTGAAAACTGGTTTAGGGTAATGAAAGTAGGGAGAGAAAAGAAAGTAAAGAGAAAAACTAAAGCGGGTGAAAATGCAGAGACCACAATTGTGAATTTTAGCATATGTATGTATTTGTATATTTCGAAAATTATTTCTGGACCTGAATCATGTCGGCTCCAGATTGGTTTGGACAAATCTCGAACTCTGTACAGTACAAGTAAACTGAGTAAACTTGGTCTGAGATTAGCATTCTCTCTGATTTCTTAACTTTGCGCAAAGTCAGAAAAACTAGACTCGGTTTTGCACAATCACTCTACCTCTCTACCATCTGGTATCTCCACTTCTACCATCCTGCTAAAGCTAAAGAGAGGCTGCTTTACTAGGCCATGGTACCCTGGGAAATCTTGATGTTCTCACCCTTTGTACAGAAAAACAAGGTGTGACAGGTTTGTTACTGAGAGCCTATTTGACCATGAAGCTGCGTATGTTTAGTATGCATGTTCCACGCCTATGTAGAATAGAGAGCAGTTTGCCAGACTGGCGTGAGAGTTCTCCTCATGCCTGCAGTTTATCAGCACCTTCTCTGGCATTCGCTATTTCAGAATGCACTTGCAGAGTAGCAGGCTAGGCACCCCTTTCCACATTTCTCAGATGTCATTGTGTTTTTGAGCATAAAGATCTATGGTTAGGTTCTACTTAGGTTGCAAACGGAGGGCATGATCGCATTCTTTTATGATTCCTTTATCTTTAATGAAAAGCTGTTCACTGAATTTTTGTGCTGACAAGAGCCATCTAGTGCCGGGCACACCGCAAAAAATGGACTGGCATTGGTCAGGAGTCTAAAAATTGCTTATTTCTTTTCATTTACTTATTTACTTTTCAGTTAGTTTTTTTTTTCTTTCAGTTTTTTGTGTATTTCCAGTGTATCATACAGTTCAGGGTACTCTGTGATTCCAGCCACTAATCCACTAATGCAGGCTCCATTACAGCATTGGCCACATTGACAACCTCTGAAGGGACTTTTCTACTGAACTTGTCTACCCAAATTTTGCCAGGGTGTGGTGGTTGGGGAGGTGTTCTTAAAACCTTAAAACCACTGACAGGTGAAATGAATAGCACTGAGTATCTCATTACATCATCACCTGTCCAGGCGTGGGTTAAATTAATAGTTATTAATTGTATTAATAGTTAGTTCTGGAAGTAACTGAAAATAGCAGATGTTGTGGGGGTATTACTGGTGTGCAATTTTTCAGGGAAGGCAACAGGCAAAAGGGTCATGGGAACTGAAGGCTCATCACTGTGTTAGCCCATCTCTGATCCCATAGAAAGGCTACTGTAGCACAAATTGCTGGAAAAGTTTGTTCTAGCTATAATACACAATGAATCAAGTTGCTCTGATCAGTGTTTTGCTGGGAAAGCTTGGGTTCAGGAACAGTTTGAGGAGCATGACAGAGTTCAAGGTGTTGATTTGGCCTACAAGCATCTGTGGGAAGTGCTGGACAAACTAGTCTGATCCATGAAAGCCCCTTCCTACAGGACTTGCATCTGCTGCTATTGTTATGGTGCCAGAGACCAAGATACAAACAGAAACTGTTTTGCCTAAACAATATTGGGTTTTTAATGCAATGGCTGGTGTATATCTTAAGATATAATGGTTTCTTAAATCAACTAGAGATGCGCCGATCCAATATTCTGGATCCGTATCGGTCCGATCCTGACCTAAATTACTGGATCGGAAATCGGGAAGGACTAAATAACGTAATCCGATCCGATAAAAAATGTGGCATAACGTGATTTGCGACGTGCATAACACGAGAAGATGCATCACGTGATAAGAGTTTCTGTTGCATGAGATTTGCCAACATGTCAGCAGTTTGGAGTTTCTTCAGACTCAAAGAAGAAAAAGCCAAACTGTTTTAGCCTTGGCGGAGTGTCCCAATACTTTTGTCCACCACGGAACGTGCTGCGGCTTTTCTAGGCGGGGCAACCACCAATCTCCGT
>JBBPCY010069100.1:0-12147 GCA_037974405.1 Brachyalestes nurse
ATCAGTCCCTCATAAAGCAGAATGAGGTGCTTGTGTAGGAATTTAACAGACACTGGACTGGAATGGTTTCACACTCACAGAGATACTCATAAATTACAGTGGTCTCTTATATGTGTATATATATACATATATTTTTTTCACCCACTCGAAAGCATGCTTTTAAAAGTTTGGCCTCATTTTGTTTTTGGAGTAAAACAGGTTCTCTTACCAGCTTGTTTTGTTTGTGGTATAAGCAACACTAATACAGAGCTCAGACAGCCTAGAAAATTGGTCACATTTTACATATCGAAGTTGATTTACGCCCTTAATTTTTTATTTCAGGCCCTTGCAGTAGAAAAGTAACCTCACAAAATTAAAGGAGGTTATATAATTCATTTTATACAGAACATTTTATTACAGTAAAGGTCTGATAAGATTCCAGCTATAAATGGTTGGATCTGTTAATCCACTTCACCGTTTAAATTCTGGACTTAGTACGGTATAGTATAGACTTAGTTTAGACCACTAGTGGTGTTACGTTACTTCCATTGGGTCAAACAAGCCATTTTCAATAGTGGCCAAGTCCAAGCCTTTTTTTCTTTTAAGATTCAAATGAGTGTTTATGTTGTTTATTGTTCAACTATCATTGGTTTAATAGTGTTAAAAACCTAAAATATACTAAAATATATATGGTTGTATGTAAAGTAAGCCACATTGAGGTGTTTCACGCAAAGTGTGATAAAAGCACCACTTCTGCTATTCTGGATCCTGGATTTTATGGTTTATTAGTGTGAAGGAGCTTTCTGAGGTTCAGCTGTCCTGTTTACATGCTGTAATCTATCCCAGTATCCCATGATGCCTTACCTAGGAACTCGGAGTCCTCCTTTAAGTTGGCATATAAAGTTTCTGCAGAGAAACCCAGAGTCACAATGTCATTTTCAGCTGTTCTCATGAGTCTGAGGTGTACAGATGAGACATTTATGTTCGTGGAAACGGAGTGAACTGACCTAAATTTAAATTCTCCAAACCAGGCAAGAAATCAGAGGTGCATAAATCCGGGAGCAGGTCTGTTAAAAAAAAAAATAAAAATCAGTTCAGGAAATGCTGCAGATTTGTTGAAAAGTGGGCAAAATAAACAATGAATGTGGGGGTGGGTTACCATGGCAACACGGCCCCCTAACAACCTCATCAATATCTTCTTTACTGACCCAAAATCACTCAAGATATGTCTGAAGTTCTTTAGTTTAAAACCAGAGGTGTGAGGCTAATGTTGCTAACAAACACTTGAACTCAATAGTCACCGAAAATAGCCCAAATCATTTTCATGAAAAAATACAGAAAATAACACTCAGCCCACTCAAACCGCACCTGCACCATCATTAAGGCGGTGCAGATTCGTGGATATTCTTCAGGACTTGCCTGTAGTGGAGTTTTGTTTAGGTTTTTATTCTTTTATGGCTCACAGTAAATTGTACCACGTCCACAATAAACTCTGTGCCGCTTTAATAAAGAAGCAGATGCCGTTTGAAAAGGTGTAGAAATGTTTTTAAATGACATGTTTTTAATGAAAAAGATTTGGGTGACTATTGACTGCTAGTGAGCAACGTCAGCCGTGCAGCTGCAGTTCCAGACCAGTGAAGCAAAATCTGAACTCCAAACCTGTCTTTGCTGGCGTATTTTTCTTCTTCTTTTTTTATTTTTTACTGAACTATTCCTTTAATGACATCCGTCAATTGTGTGCATTCATTATTCAGTGAAGGTGATTTCCACATGGGATCCTGTTTCTCACCTGGTACCAGATCCAGGAGCTGTGGATCGAGGGTAAACTGCCCATCTTCTGCAAAATCATCTACACACACACACACACACACACACGCACACACACACACACACACATTAATTTAGCTGAAATATTTATATTTACAACTTTTTCTGAGGCAGCATTATGCAACACAATGGAACAAAACCCATACTACAGCCAGGCACACACACACACACACCCCCACCCACCCCTCCTCCCCCCAACACACACACACACAGTTGTACCAACACACGCAGTACAACAAAAGAAGAATGAAAGCCACTGTCCAAATTTAACCCTGCACCATAGGATACAACCAGAACACACACACACACACACACAGGAAACACACAATAATCATTTTTTTCTCCATTAAAAACCATTGAGAATCCCATTTAGACGCAAAGCATCTGCTTTACAACCTATAATTCGAACCCTAACAAAAACTCATCAGCAAATCGGAATAAACAGCAAGACAGATCAACATCACCCATTTCAGACTGCAGCTCCATCCTCATTTTGAAGATTTATTCCATCACACGCTATTCCTCTTTAAGAGAAGGGAGCACTTGCTGCAGCTGCTCTGACTGCGCTGGCCAGAGTGCTTGGTTTGGTGAACGCCTGCGAGCTGAACGTTGCTTTTACTTTCACTCTGAAGGGGCTTTTGGTAAACTCCAACCTGGATCAAGCATCAGACAAGCCTGGCATTATATAACCTGAGAGCCCACGGCTCGGCCTGACACCGCGGTTTAGAAGGAGCCGGATTTCATTCAGACAATATTTCTTTTTTAATAGAAACTGACAACAAATAGTACGAGGCCACAGATCATTACATTTACAGCCTTGCTTCATTTTAGTAGAAGGCTTTTTGATATATATATATATACACACACACACACACAAACACACACACACTATTGTATTAGCAATATTATAGATGCCAAGAGAGGCTTTTTATATCTGATTAGGACAGATCAATGTTTTTTTTCAATAGGGACTGATAATTAGAATAAAAACAGAGAACAAACACCTCATTATATTTACAGCCTTAATACATCTTCATGCTAGTAGTAAGCTTTTTGTGATTGAATATATATTTATATATATGTGTATATATATATATATATATATCTGTCACTGAAATCCTATTGTGTTTTCTATATTGTAGATCCCAAGTGAGGCTTTTTAATGTTAAGCGTAGAGAAAAAAAGATGGTATGATGAGTACATCAACCTGAAACATCACACCAGCCAGTGATAGGTATCATCGGTATGCTTTTTTTTTTCTAGGGTATGGCAGTTTTACAGGAAACACAATGGCTTACCTCGCCAAACCAGACAGTCTTTAATCAGAGAATTAAAAAAAAAAACAAAACCAAACGAAGAATGAAGAACAACATTTCTATGACACGCCCCTCGTCCACGTGACCACACCACTGCCACCATGTCCAGGAAAGAACAGCAACCTGGAAAGACCGGGACGTTTTTTTTTTCAAGGCAGCACCCATTCCTGACATGCCAAGGCCTGTTGTGCTTGCCCATTTAGTGATAAAGTAACTGACTTCAAAGAAATCTGCTTCTTTCTTGTACTGGCGGTTCCCATTTAAAGCAGAAACAAAGGCCCACCTCTGAATCTCACCACTAGGGGCTTTCAGGGCTTTTAGGTTTCCGAGCTTGGCTCGACCACACCTCTGATGCCACAAACAGAGAGACATCTGAGCAAATATGCCTTGGCAAGTGTCCACAGATACGAGTGACGTCATCTGCTTTCTTTATGAAACTCACAACATCATTACACCATACAGTCGGGACACCATTTACTCTAAGGGTCCACAGAATGGATAACCATTATAAAGTAAAAGAGCTTGATGCTGTATATAAAGACACCGTCCCGTGTCCGTAAATGCAAATGTGGCCAGTTCTGATTTCACAAAGGTCTAGACATATCCACCCATTCTGCCTTTAGCTCCGCCCACCCATAATGAGGTTCTAAGGAGGGTTTCAGTCTGGACTGAGGCATGATAAAGGGAAACCACCCAGAACGGAGATCATTTGCATATCAGTCTTAAAGGCACAGTAAGAAAAACAGCCTGTTCAATTCTAAGGGAAAAATTGAGGTTGGAAAATCCGAAAATGGGATGATGACTGTATTTGGTGACAAAACCCACACAAAATGTTATAAAACGGAGCCAAAGGAAATGATCTAATGGCGTTGGGAATCGTGTTGCTTGTTTTTGGAATGCATGGGTGGGGCAACAAAGTCAGAAGGACTGTGTTCCTAATCTGAAATGCTGCTTATAATGTCCACATTCAAGATTACTCTCGCCTCCGGCCATGTTTATGTAACAGAGCTGAGTCAAAAAGGAAACGAAGCCATCCAGGAGCCTGGAAAAGCACCAAATGGTGGGCTATGGTTGGCACAGCCTACTACACCACTGAAAACAAGGAATTCCTTTGGAAAGTTGGTATGTAGTAGGAGGAAATGTTTAAGTGGGTAGTACACTCAGAAAAAAAAGACACCAGGTCTACAAAAAAGGAGTTTTAATCAAGGAAAGAAAGAGCAGAGCAGACATGAGACACCTTCTCAGTAGTTTGTCACACTGTGAGCACAGAGAGCTTCGAGAAAAGCTACATGCTGAAACGTCTGCTCTGCTCTTTCTTTCCTCGATTAAAGCTGTCTTTTTTTCCCTCAGTGTACGACGCACTTTAACACTTCTCTAGTATTTTTTGGTTCCACGCACCTGATTCAACAGTCTCTACATCTAGAGCGCAACAATGCTGCCCTACAAAGCCAAAGTGCAGTAACTACGCCGGAGCTGAAACCGAGAAAAAAGGCTTTAAAGTTTTAGTATTAGTGTGGATTTTATAGTTACTGCAATTCTGACACCATCATTTCTCTTTTTGACCAAATATGTAGTTACTGCACTTTGTAGGGCAGAATACTCCTCCGTATGTAGTTGAGGGGAAAAAAAAAAACCGAGGGCCGTGTCTGCCTGGATCTTCCTGGATTTTACGGCAGAGGATTTCTTGCCAAGCCTGCCGCTGGTAAACAGAGACATACCCCTGGATTCGAGCCATAAAGTCAGCCTGGAAACTGCCGACTGGAAATTCCTGATCCAAGTACAATATTTTCTCTTCATTTCTCTGCCCTGCGTACGTTCGCACCCAAACCCTCATCAGATAAAATAAACCAGGTGGTGTTGGAGCAAGCTTACCGGTTCTAAATAACAAGCCCTGATATTATCACACATCTTCCAGGCCTTTTACAAAGGAGGCAGCTGGTGGTGCATCTGGTAAAGTGGAAACAAACCAAGGGATGTGGGAAGAAAGGTTTTAGGAGAAATAAAAAGAAAAAGCAAATCTGTAAATCTGGTCTATCCTAGTGGTACGTGAGCAGGAGCTTGAAGTGAATCAAATTGAAAGCCCTGAGTTAATGGAATGAAGGAAGTTGAACCATGAATAACCAGATAGTGCCTGGTGATCCTCTGCATAGAAACTGAGTGACCTAAATCAGCCCAGTTTGGCATTAGGTAGGTCAAAGAGCGAACTCTATCAGGGCACAGTTTCTCGAGTTCCATGAAGAAGCAGGAACTAAAGTTCTACTCAAGCCCCGTTATCAGTGAGGGCATTTCCCACCTGCAACGGACATCAAGCAAGGTCACACAAACAATGCAGAAACACAGTCTAATGGAAACACTGAGTCCAAGCACAACCTGTTTTTTTTTTTGCTGACGGACACCTACACTGTAATAAAAATAAATTAGAGCCTCGTGATTATTTCCCTGTGAAGTTCCAGAGAGATCAGCCCGAAAGCAGAAGAGCTTTGGTCACTAATCTGGCCGGCAAGGCACAAGATCAAATGAAGGTTATTAATAAATTCAGAAATCAATATCCAGCCAAATATTAAGCCACTACTGTGTTGACACAGAAGAGCTGAACAGACTAAATGTAAATACACAACTGGTTAGACGAATTCCGCCTCCACCTCAGGGTTTAAAGAAGCGTAAAAAGGACGATGAGACTTTTTTCCACGCGTCTTGTTTCACTTCTTCTCTTTAAACCTTCAGTGCATCTCAGGACAAACCCCTGGCCCCCAATGATCAATCAGTTGATGTGGTCTGGCAAAATGCCCACGGTTCTTCTCCACAGGTCACCGTGTAACCGCTGGGATCCAGCAAACCCCAAACCCCCGAAACCCTGGATAAGTGGTTCAGATAACGAATGGATTAACAGATTTATTTATTTATGTTTCGTTTGTGTGTATTAGAGGGAAACATGGACTCTGTAATTACATTTTGGACACATTGTACATCAAAATGATCATTTTAAGTTAAAATTGCTAAAAAATATTGGGTCGAACAGCACCACTGTGCGCCATACACACAGTCGCCATCTTCAGGGTTGTGTCCGTAGCTATTAAATCACACTGCAGACGGTAAATTCAGCATTTGCACCCTGAATCTGTTCTGTCTTTTGTACCTTTTTGAGGATACGTTAAAAAAAACCCCCCAAACGTTCATTAAGAGAAGGTGCCTTTCTGCTTACGTTTTTTTTAAAGGGTGCTGTTCAGCTCGCATGTGCTTTTACACACAGGACCAGTTTTCCTAGGGTTTGGTTTAATTTCTGGAAAACTTGTCCCATCTGTGGAAGAGCTTATTATACAGAAGGACAGAATTCTACAGTATACTTCAGAGTTATTCAGAACCTGTGAACAACACTGAAGAATTCACATTTTAAACCAATATATGTGTTTTGTATTCAGACAAGACTCGATGAGCGATTTCGATGAGGCTCTACAGGCAGATTTTTTGCTAAATTTCATCCATGTAATTTTTTAAACTACGATAAGAAAACGGAGTGTGTTTAATCAGCTCACCTCTGCTCTTGTTACAAAATGTCACGTTTTTAATAAAGGCTTAGCTTCGCCCACACGCCCCACAATTACATGGTGTCATGTATCACTGAAAAGCTCCTTCCCTGTAGAATCTTATTATGTTATTCATACAATGAGACTGATGATCACATTCACTCTAACAGCACACATTCTCCGACATCTCACTGCGCAGTGCAGCTATGAGGTCCGTTCTTTAAACTGTTTTTGCCAAAACTAAAAATCTCAGCTTCTAGATCACCTGTGTTCATAACTTTTTAAAGGGTCATTTCATACCATTTTTTTTTTTTACCAAGAATTATACTGAAGCGTTTCCTAATACAGGACTCTTGAAATAGGATAGACTTGAAAAATGAAAATAAATAAACTAATATATGTGTTTTCCTGATTCACAACAAAAACAAACCAACACTTTGATCTAAAACTCCCTGGAGTGTTTTCATAAGCTTCCAAAGCCTGGATTTTAAAAAAATATATTTTTTAAATATGCAAATGCATGCATTATTTAAATAGTTAACATCTTATTTACATCTTTTATCAGATGCTTTTATCCAAAGCGACTTCCTTTCCCTAACTACAGGGGGCAGTCTCCCTGGAGCAACTTGGGTTTGAGGGTCTTGCTCAGTAACCCAGTGGCGGTGTACTCTAGGCAAGATTCGAACCCGTGACCTTTTGGTCCAGAGGCAAGTATTCTACTTACTAGGCCTCCACCACCCAGAAAGGAATTTCTTTGGTTGCTAATTAATAGCGGGTGGGGACGGTACCTTGCCACTCGCTGTCTCGGGATTCGAACCCACAACCTTTTGATTGCAGGGGCAGCACTCTAACCACTAGACCATATCATCTTTTACAAAACTTCCAAAATATTTGTAAGAATGTCAGCGATCGACTGACAAAGATTCATTGTGAAATCTGTTAAACAATGATCCTATTCACCTGTGGCTCCTTCCCTTTAAGGTTTCCTGATGCAAATGTGCAACGATTTTTCAATTGTTTTTCAACTGTGAACATGCTGAAGATGTGGCAGATCAGGTTGAAAATGGCTGTAGGGCAAATCTGAAACCACATCACCATCACATCAAAAACATCAAAGACATAAACCAACTTACCATCAGCTTCCAGCTGCGGGGCTTCGATATTCCCGAGTGCAGAAACGAGGATGTCCTGGCTTACATCCCACTTTTGCCAAATAGGAAGAGCAAGTCTTCTGGCCAAGTCTTCCACATCTGTCCAATTCCCCGGATCAGGGTCCACACTCTGGAACATGGACTGGTAAAACTGAGCCGAAAACACCTGAGCTTCCAGGAGCTCGGTGAGGAAAGTGGGCAGGAGGTCTAGGTGAGCCTCCTGGAGCATTTTCCTGACCTTAGACAGGACCTCCTGGAAGGGGACCATGACTCCACACTTGTCCAAGATCTTCAGCAACCCTGGCAGGACACCATAATGAGGCAATTAGCACCTTCTCCCAAGATACAAGTGGTCAGAGTCCATTTGCTGGGAAGGTGACTCCTCTGGCGTGAATGAGTCATTAAACTGTGATTAAAGATGTGTCGCATCTCGGTGGGAACGCAAGACGGTTTCACATGTACTTTTCCCAAATCGGGCCGAAATGCTGTGCAGATAAATATGATGAGCTCGGCTCCATCTCACTTCACTTTTTCTACTAGGAATCCATGGAGAAGTGGTGGTTTAATTCAAGCCCAAGCGTCCGCTACAGAGTCCATCAGCTTTCCACATGAAAATATTTCAGTGAGTCGATGAAAACGGATCATCGTGCATTATAAATGTAATATGGGGAAGTGAACTACGAACGTGCTCAATAATCAAGCTCAAATATAAATACGAAACCTTATCTGGAGGATATTTAGATCTTCCTTAAAGTCCTGACAAAAATAAGCCATGAATGGATGAGCTCATGAGCTAAAAGACGGAACTGTCGTTTTTCATCTTTTCCCCACTCCACAATAGACACTGTTCATAATCAGATACACAACAGCCTTTATAGGTCAGTCAGGTACAATCTGTTTCATCATTGCAGCTTAAACGGACTGCAGGGTCTTATCTGAAAAGCCATATGCGTTTGAAAACTAATTATTGACTGAATTTGCGGGTTGTTCTTCTTAATAACCTTTAACATGTGCCATTTCCTACACAACCCACGTAGAGACAAACTTGTAGATATTTTAGTTCCGCTGGGTTAAAAAAAAATTGATTCGTCTAGGAAAAAAAATACCAGCAGCATTTAACAGGCTTTCAAGTATTTCTTGGCATTCCCTGTCGAATGCTCATTCTAAAAATCACTCAAAATAGAAAATCCAAATTTTAAGTATTTTCATTTCTGCAGTTCAATATAAATCCAGTATGCAGAGACTGTCAGTCAGATGAAGCCCAGCTGCTTGTGCGCAGTATGTTTCTGTGGAGACCGCAATAGTAGCCCCTCTTGTTCAAGTACGTTTTTATGAGTTACTTATTTTTGAACATTTTACCATATACTAGCAGTTACTGCCCTTATGTAGCCTTATTATTAGGCTCCAAATCTGGTGACTTGTAAAAGACAGCTTTTTTTTTAATAGGATACCTAAACAATGAACAAACACTTAAGTATTGAATTGTTTTATTTTCAAACGTTCCGTTTCATTTCACAGTTTTATATTCTTAAGGCGTGGAATGAAAGTATTTGTTCTGATGTGCAAAGGCAAGTGCGGGAGGAATTTCACAATAAGAGACAAAGATCCTTTAAAAGAAAAACAATACGACAGTAAATTTGGCTCTGTTGTTGGTATAATTTATTCATACAAAATATATAAATGTCAACCAAACAGGTACATTAATCATAACAGATGCTATTTTGCATCCAAGAACATCATTTTAGAATCCTCCTGATCCTCAAATCCAATTCAGTGGTGTTCATAATGGCCCTAATTGTCCTCTAATCCAGTTTTGAATGGGAATCTCTTGAATAACACTATACTCTCGAAATGATTCCGGAGACGTGTTTACCTGTTTTCTATCATTTCACTGGATTTAGTGCCTGGCTGTTTCAATAGTTCCTGACTAAGCCTTAATAGAACATAATTCATAGCTGAACAGGCCAAAACAAGAGACAGGAAACCAGAATGGAATGATAACATTTCACACATTGATGAAATCTCTTAACGGGTTCATTTTGCTGGACTTTAAAGACACAGCGTCACGCACAAGCCTTCGTTTCCTCTCTCACTTTAACGTTTAAATGGGGATGTGTCATGACCTTTTTAGTTACGAACCACTGGATGAACTAACAGCAGATCAGCAGCTAAACCAGTGGACGATCAGTAGTCTAGTCCATATGTACTTACTAAACTTACTTCTTACCATCATTAGAAGCTATTTTGGCTTTTTTCATTTGGTCCATGTCATGTTCGCCGACTCTAAAGGCCAGCTGGTGTTTTCTACGGGTGTAAAGTTCAGGAAAACATGGAGAAAACATTAAATGTGAAAGCCTTAAAATGTAATTGTGGAAACTGGTATAAAAATAAAGAGAATGCTGTAGTACAATCAGAACATTGATAACAATACTAGCCATAAAAGCGTTAAAAAATTTAAAGAGGAACCAATAGTATTAATTTGATATAACTTCACATTTGCATTGTAAACTCCAATAAACAGCACTCTACTGACTGACGTGATGGTTAGTTCTCAATGGTCAAAGTAAAATAAACAGCAGAAAGTCTTAAATAACATTTATTTGCAGTTTAGTTGCCTTGCATTGTTTCCATTCGTTTATATGTGTATGTAGGCCACTGTTGTTTTACCATCCTGTGCTTTGTGTCCACCTGTATAGCAACAACCCCTGAAAAACATTCTACTTACTCATGGAGAGGAAGGCAAGGCAACATCTGCACTGAATGCATATTTAAAGGTTATGCAAAATGAAAAAAAAGAACTTATTCTAGTGAATTTATAACTGGAAGGAAGTGACCTATGATTTATGGCATTTTTTTCATAACTGCTTTCATTATTACACCAGTGATCAAGGACCTCTGACTAGATTTCCGTCCTCCCGGCCCATCCACAGCACGCCACTTGATGGATCCGCAGGTCTAGTCTGCATTTGCAGGCGATGTCAAATTGGAAGAACAGTAATCTTTTATGCCTAGAAATAAAAAGAGAAGAGCCAGAAAATAAGGCAGTGCTACTTCACATTATACAGCATATAAGAAAGCTTGTGTTGCGAAAAAGCTGATGGTTCAGGGAAGGAGTTAAATTCAAATGAAAGCCTACACACACTTCCTTAACGCACTACTTCTGTTTTTTTGTCCACAAAAAGGTTTCGGCTGATGAGTTCGAGCAGTTCCCTCGCTAAATAAAACTTCACTTCTCCTTGTTCCTCTTCCTCTGTTCGCGTTCGTGCATCAGAAGTGGGTGCAATGATTCCATCAGTATATGTTTCAAATGCGGGCCTTTATTTAACCAGGGGTTTAAAAGGTGGACAAAACTTAATGACATTTTTATGGTACACAATATCTCTCACAGTATTTCTTTTGCTGAGGTTTGGAACAGACTATGTAAAATAAAACTGCTTTACAGTGCTGTCAGGGCCGGCCTCAGAGCGGATCTACCGGGGGGCATCTAACTGACTATGGAGGGGCACTATCGATCGTGAACTATATGCATATGAGCTACACTGGAGGGTGACAATTTTTTGTGACTCCCGTGGGTCACGGGATTCCCAGCGATGTTAACGTTTGCTGCCATCAACAACAAAAAAAGACCCAGACAAGCGGTCACTCATCGTAACAGCCCCCTTCACTGTCATGCAAACCCTGAGATCACAGGACTAATGAAAAGTAAACACGCACCTTTCATATACATCCCTTGTGATGCATAAAACGCAAACACAGCGCAATGTTTTGTTCAGATTGAACACAGGAACAGCTTACCGTCGATTAGGCTTCCCATGAGTGACACAGCTCAAACTCCAACTTATATATATATACTGACGTGCATAATGCATTTCCAAATTTATAATGATGATTATCAGGGTGTGAAATATGAGGCCTCCTGATTGACACTTGAACTGTATGTATGTGTGTGTATATATACATATATATGTATGTGTGTGTGTGTATATGTATCAACAGTGATCCGTTGCACCACTAATAAATAAAAAAAAAAAAAAATATATATATATATATATGTGTGTGCTGTCAAGCGATTAAAATTTTTGATCTAATTAATTACATGGTGTAGCGATTAATTCATCTAATTAATCACATTTAATCGCACATACATACAACATTACAAGAAGCAGGTTTTTTTTTTTTTACCATTTATTATTGAATACAATCCTATAACTTAGGCTACAATGGTCATGACATTTTTATCACTGACTGAACACAAACCTATGAATTAGGTTATAGTATGTGACAGTTGTAAGTTCTGATACACTTCCTCGTTTCTCAAATAAACCCAGCCACCATTATCATCGCTATTTC
>JBBPCY010069110.1:0-12146 GCA_037974405.1 Brachyalestes nurse
GTGTGTGTGTGTGTGTGTGTGTGTGTGTGTGTGTGTGTGTGTGTGTGTGTGTGTGTGTGTGTGTGTGTGTGTAAACACTCTAAAGAGAAGAAAGACACAAAGTCTCCACAGACGGTGGAAAAGCCTTGAAGAAGAAGGGGAAAAAGAAACAAAGCACAGTCATTTTAGGATGAAGAAAGAATCCCCTGGAAAACAGGACAGACACTATTGTCTTCATATCCATCAACAGTAAGTCATTGATTCTGCAAACTTTACTCCAGAGAAATAGAGCGAGCGAGAGAGCGACAGAGAGAGAGAGAAAGCAAGTGAGAGAGAGAGAGAGAGAGAGCAAGAAAGCAAGAGAGAGAGAAAGAAAGCAAGAGAGAGAGAAAGCAAGAGAGAGATAGAGAAAGCGAGAAAGCAAGAGAGAGAGCAAGAAAGCAAGAGAGAGAGAGCAAGAAAGCAAGAGAGAAAGTGAGAGAGAGATAGAGAAAGCGGGAGAGAGAGAAAGAAAGAGAGAGATAGAGAAAGCGAGAGAGAGATAGAGAAAGCGAGAGAGAGAGAGATAGAGAGAAAGTGAGAGAGAAAGCAAGCAAGAGAGAGAGGAGAGAGAAAGCGAGAGTGAGAGAGAAAGAGAGAGAAGAGAAAAAAAGAGAAAGAGAAAGAAAGATAGTCTGAGAAAGATAGAAGACAAAGAGAACTGAAAGATAAAAACAGAAAAAGAATTCAGACAGAGACAGAGAGAGAGAAAGAGAAAGAGTGTATCACTTTTCTGCTACCTACTCAAACTTTAAATAAATAAATACATAAATAAATACAGAAAATTCCCTTGGACTTGAAGTCACCGCAATTAAGGTCTGATTCAGGCCGCAGTCTCTCTGTGAATTAGAGCCTCAAATTCCAGTCCAAAGAAGAACTTGAGCCTGAACCTTACATGAAACAAACTGACCTGAGCTCCAAAAATTCTGTGTGAAACTAAATCAAACCAAATTAACGTGACTGAATTAGCGCACAGTGACAAACAGCAGTCATTAGATGGTGAGTAAACAAAATTAATAAATAATATACAGTAAATCAAATACTCAAATATTCTGTTTTGCGTTTCCGAGGACTTTTCAAGCCTCCCAAATGCCTTCAAAGTCTCCACACTGCTCTGTTCTCATGCTGTGCGCTGCGGATACAGTGAGACGTCTTCACCTGCTTAATCACTCGGCTCCATTTTATGCCAATTAAACATGTTGAATATAACAATTCGGCCGAACAAATGAAGTACACTATATGGACAAAAGTACTGGGACGTCTGATCATTACTCCAACGGCGACTTCAAATCCATAGACTTGAATGTGGAGTTGTTCCCCCTTTGCAGCTATAACAGCTTCCACTCTTCTTGGAAGGCTTTCCACATTATTTTGGAGGATGTGAGACCCCCCAGAGTGAAAGTGGATCCTGCCACATGTGGGAAATGACATGAGAACATGACAGAAATCCTCAGGAGCAGAAGAGCCCCTTCAGTGTTGTATTGGGACTGGGGCTCGACAATAGAATCACATTTGTATTGTCGAGCACATATCGAGATTACATTTTAGATTTCAAAAATATAAGTTTAGATTTCGATCAATTTTAGACCAATTATATACTCCAGTAGTTTCAGTTAAACAGTGCTTTATCATGATCCTGCTAGGATTGTCAATAGGGTTGATAATTGCTTTTTTTACACACACACACACACACACACACACACACACACACACACACACACACACACACACACACACACACACACACACACATATATATATTCCTTTATCCGTCTTTAGTATCAAGATTACACTAAACCCAAGAGAGTTTCTTTTAAGTACATAAAATATAACACCGTTAGATGCTATTTTCATCTATTTTTCAAAGCTCATTTTCTTACCACTTTAGGTGTATATATATTTTTAACTAAATATAACTGCGTTAATGTTATTAAGTATCATTTTAAACCATATCACTGGGCCCTCACAGCTTGAGTTAACTTTGCTAATCTCCGTCCCACATCAGTGCGCACCCCCTGCGGCGCGAGGTGGCGTCTCGGCGATAACACCGAGAAAAACGCGCTTCTGCAGCAGGTCGTCACAGGGAGGCAACTCTTCTACAACACACACGCCCAGCATACACACACACACACACACACCACACACACACACCTCTGTACACTCATTTTCACCCACAGCAACAAAATAGTTTCCCCTTTAACTCCTTCATGTCCACCAACAGGATTTACTTCGTCAAAAGACGCAAAATACTTCGTGACAAACTTGAAAACCTTACATTTTTAATATTTAGAATTTAAAATTTGAATTATATATATATTTTTTATGCATTTGTTCAAAACCAAACCTGTTCAAATTTACCAAAAGACTGGATTCAATAAACAAAATTTTAAAATTGTAAATAAGTACACATCCTCCACACAGAACAACTTCTATAATTGTAGTATATAATTAGCATTTATTACTGAATTTGACATCAAATCCAGCCTGTGCAAAAGATACACGTGTGTTTTCTATATAACAACTGGCAAGTCTTTTTAGTATGTTAATTCAGTAAATGAATACAAATTATGCTCTAAATGTTCATTTCAGGTAGAGCAGAGGTCACCAAGTCTGATCCTGGAGATCCATTTCAAGTCTTCCTCCTGCCACAATATGCAACACCTCCTCTGGCTAATGAACAGAAGTGACGATATTAGATTTTAATGTTGGATTAGGTCACCACAGAGAAACGCAAATAGCTTTGAAATAATCACGTAATCAAGTTTTTGCAGTATTACACTTCAGACACTGGCCAATATCTCACAGTACAGAACCACTTTGAGTTTATTGTTGTGTAACTTCACTTTATTGTGAATCATAAATAAGCTGTGATGAGTAAGGATACTTAAAGCACTGAATTGATTAGGTAGCTCATTTGCATATTGCAGGCTCCTCTGGATGTTAATACTGTGATGATACATGTGATTAAAAATGACCCTCTGCGTCCCTCAGTTTCCATACACACTGAGTGTTGTCTCTGTGTGAACCCTCCTATCTCTCTGTCCACACCTTCTATATCAAACTCATTTAAACTTCATAACTCTCCCTTTCTCTGAGAACAGGGCTCTCTTTCACGGTGCCAGGAAAAGGTAAAGCAGGCAGGAGGGGTTTTCTGAACGTCCCTGCGCTCGGTGGACACACACTGGCCCTCATTGTCAGGACCCGTCCAGTCAGGGAAGAGAGAAGTGTGGGAAACCACCAAATCTGAACACACTGTCTGCTCTAGTCATTCAGAACCCCACTCAGCGAAACACTGCTGCATCAGCAACCATGGCTAAGCTAACCTCTACGAACACTATAGAGCATTTTCTAAACATTAAATTAGAAACCATATCGCCTCCCACTCTGCCTGTAGTGTATTACAATCTGTCTGAATGACCGTGTGCATCATATGAACATTACTCATCATCATATTGTGCTTTTGAAATGCAACAGTATAGCCTATATCGCCCCCTACACTTCCTGTAGTGTATTACAGGATGTCAGAACGACCACATGGATCATATGAACACTACTGCACATTATATAGTGTTTTTGAAATAAATCAGTAGAGCTTATACCGCTCCTCATGCTCCTCAAGTATTACAATCTGTCAGAATGACAGTGCGGACCTTATTAACAATACTGACCATCATAGAGTGGTTTTGAAATAAAACAGTTGAGCATCTCTCATCCCCTACACTTCCTGTAGTCCATCAGAGTGACTGGATCATTACGAACATTATTTACCATCCTACAGTACTTCTGGAATGAAACAGTAGAGCAGTGTGTGAATTATCCCACCATAATTGGGGAGTACTGACTTCATAACACTTATATGACCACCACGGCGTCAATATGAACAGTTGCCACTGGGGGGGGTGGGTTCCTGGTCTTGATCAGGGTGTACAGTACCCCCAATACCCCCTGTAATTCGAACCATGCAGTAGAGCCTATATCATCCCCTTCTTGCAGTGTATTACAGTCTGTCAGAATTATCAAGTCGATCATATGAACCTTACAAAGCATTACAAAGCATTACCAAGCAAACATTTTTAGGTATGACTGTATTCTATCAATGACTAAACATCTTAGTCAGTGTAACTGTAGCAGTCCTCAGAGCGCAACGTCGGAGGTTACTGCATTTTGTTGACCTAAACTCACAGCAGACGGCCTCAGAATGAGAATGCACACACTATCTTAGATTTCATGAGCTCCAGAAAGAGACTGATGCGAACCCAGTCGACCCCGTGGTCCATCAAGGGCATGAAAGAAACCTCCCCATTTCTCTAAGCGAAGGAAATCGTGACTCCAGCATGTCATTCTTTCTTACTCAGCCACCTCTCCCTCTCGGTCTGTCTCTCTCTCTCTCTCTCTCTGTCTGTGTTTGCCCACAACCTGATTATTAGACATCTGTGTGTTTCCTATCTCTCCACTGCCTGCAAACCACCAATACTCACTCAAGCACGAACAAATCGCCAGGCTCCAATCTCGGCTCTGGAGAAGGCCTGCTGGGTTCTGAAGTGAGGCCGCAGCTGGGGGGGGTTGGGGAGTAATGGGTTCTTCATTTCCACAGTAGACATCTCAGCCAGACAGTACGTATACAATTTGCACATGACGGGACTCTTGGTATTTCACATTCTTTCTGAGCGCTGCTCTTCCAGACCCCTTCCACTTATTTATGGATGTTTTTTTTCCCCCCTGTGTTTTGGCATCCTGTCCACACATCACTGAATGCCGAGCTTCTGGATCTCACTCTCCATGGCAGATATCGTCTAAAAGCACTTTGCCTTTAAAATGTATCTTTCCGAAAACAGTGACATCAGTTTCAGTTTGCATTTTGAAGCTACTTGTATGGGAAATGGACTAAATGGACTAAAATTCAGTTATAAGCCAAGTGAATTCTTACTCTAATAACTAAACTTAGCTACAGACAAATTGCAACAGCAAGTCATGGAACAAGTCATGGAACACAGTCTGGAACAAACAAGGCAGTGGAATGTGTTTCACCTTTTTAGACCAGAAAACACCATAGCTGAATTAAAGGGGTCTGTATTTCTAACCTGCCTATGCTGTCCAGTGCTATATTACTGTCAAGGCTTTCTGACCGTACTGTCGAGTCTTTCCCTTCTTTCTAAAAAGAAAACGCAGCTTTGTTCATTTCTTAAGCTCTAGTAACAACAAAAAGCAACTGTCAGTATCTGCTAATATCAATATGATGCCAATTTCATCATTTACTTCTGCAACATTAATAAAAGACAAACATTTTTAACATTAATAAAACTATGAGGGCTGCAACAATACATTAACAGTCATTATCCTCATCACAGTATTGGTTTCTGAAATACAAATGAGCCTCTACCCAATCACAGTGTTTCTGACAGAGTGACCAATCACAGCTCCAGGTGAGTTACTGGGTTGTTATAATGACCCATGGTGTTCATTTAACACAACAAAACTTGATTTCAAACTTAACCACTAAAGGTGTTTAGTTGGTGCATGAATGGGCGGAGCTAAATTGCTGTAGCCAGAATAAGGAAGTATATTTAGATAGGTTTGCTTTTATGACATCACAAAACTGTTATTTGAAAATGTACTGTTTCCGCAGCTTTGTTCATTTCTTAAGCTCTAGTAACTATATGATGCCAATATCATCACTCCATTTTACATTGTCTCCCATTATAGGTTTTGAACATGTTTCCTCCTACGAAAACATGACTATTTTGAACATGTGAGGTTTTGTTTCATCATGATGTGCTGAATCATGAGTAAAAGAAATTGAAAAAAAATAGGCTTCTATACAGTAGATGCAACAAAAAATGAATGTTAGTGCTGGAGTCAGCGATCCAGTCCGGCTATCTTCTAGTGCTGGAGTAGAACCACCTATACTAGCTAACCTTTATCCACAGCTCCAGTACCAGAACCATGCAGACAGACAGAGACTAAGAGGGTCACTTAAGTTAGGACTCATGATCTAGAGCACACATGACTGTCCTCGACAGGGTAATCTATGGAATTTGTCATTTTAACCACGAAAGTGATCCCAGGCCTACATAAAAGAGAAGCTTTATCAACAGCGTATGAATGAGGCTTTTTGTGCTGCTGTAGGTCAATGCCTATCGATCCTCTGAGCTCAGAAACAAAGGTGGATTGAAGAGAGCAGGCACTACTGTCATGACCCACAGAGCGGCCACTATGGCGAAAGCCAGCAAACCCCGTTCATGTAATCTACTGAGAAAGAGACTTTTGTGCGCCTGCCGAAGGTACACAAATGTGGCCAACGGCATGAAACAGTGCCTTTATCAAGATCCCAGTTGTTCTTTGAGCTCATTTTTAGAAAAGGGGCGAGACACGGGGGGTGAAACAGAGAGACGAACCGATGATCCTACTCTTGTTTCGGACTTTCTAGGATCCTTTAAAGAGCCCATATCATGGAATCTAAATGTTTATTCTCTGAAGTAGTACGTAAACACTGTTAAAGTGTAAACAGCCTTAACCAAACAAACTGGTCTAAATACGTTTTGTAATGACGAAAACTTTAAATCTGTCCTCCTATTCAGCCTACAGCAGTTTAGCCCCACCCACTCTATCTGGTGAGGGTTTCAACCAGGACTGCTTCACTGAACATAGCATGATAACAGGCAGCCAATCAGAACGGAGCTTATTTACATACAGCAGTCTTAAAATAACAGTAATAAACAGCCTGTCATGAAACAGTCAGGGAAAATGAATCAGTTCTTTTTTACTACAGAAAAAAAAACTACACAGCTCAAGTGAACCTTGGACAGATGATAATAATAATAATAATAATAAGAAGAAAATATGTCCCTTTTAAACAGACCACTCACTTGTACACTGCATTCAAGCAGCCATGAACACAGACAGCAGCTGCAGTTCTAAGAGCCCAGCAATTATTTATGCAGATTACAGAAACCCTACTGCGCTCGTTAAAGGCTATAATGAGATTATGTTAATGTGACTAATTGATATCATAATCTCATAAACTAGCACCTTCTCTAACGAGCTGTTTGTGTGAAAGTTTCAGGCATAAGCATTTGCAATGCTTTACTGTAAACGAAAAAAAAACAGCCCACAGGCAAATAAATAGTCATGGCCAAGCCATAAGTGTCCATGAACGTCTAGTGGCCGTAAATGTGTTGCAATTTTGCTTAGGCCGTGGTATTTTGATCTCCAAAGTTTAACTTATCTTCCTATGTAAAGCACTAAAACGAGAAGTGCTACGTACAATTGCTATTATTATTTATTATAATTAGCAGCAATAACACAGCCACTACAAAGCCAGGGCTGGAATATACAAAGCAGTCTTAAAGAGAACTGATCTTGGGTCAGCCAAGAAGAAAACTGATTCTAGAACTGCATCCCTGAGGCGGTTTGTAAAAACAGACCCTGTTGTGTAAAAAGCCTGCAGTGTTCAGTTACGGAGTTTTATTCATTTTTATAGTCAATCATTCTTTGTCCTAAACCTCGTCAACAAGTCTGCTCCATCTTAATCACGAGCTGGATACTGGCGGCGAGTTTTCAGGACGTATTTTCGGAAAGGATTTGGGCGACCATGGGCTTCTAGTGTTAGTCTTGCAGCTCGAATTCTGATTTAGAGAAGCAAAATACGTCCACATTTTGGTTGTCCAACCTGTCCATTCTGTCCATTTCTCGGTAGACATATAACACACTGGGAAAGCATAATGCTACTGTTTTATCAATTCCTCGCAGCGCTGCTATGGCTGGATTGAAGCTAACTTCTGCCGAAACCGGTTTCTGGTTCAACCCTGATCAGGTGAGAAAACACCTGCTGTACTTGAAAGCCTCCACAGTGAAGAGAAAGCTGCTCTATCCCACAGAGAAAATGATTTGTTTACAAGGAGGAACGAACGTGACGGGGAAACACAAGGGGAGAGAGAGGGAGAGGGAGAGCGAGAGGGAGAGAGAGAGACTTCCGCACCGACCGCGAAGGCGTCAAATCCCAAAGGAAATCAGAAGCGACCCAAGTGATGGTGGCGCGTTGCCATGGTAACTGATATATGCACACAGGTGTTCAGAGATTCTCTTTATCCGCCGGAGCTCAAAACGAGCCAGGTTTCAGGAAGCTCTCGGTGTTCAGACACACAACAACCCGAGGAGGTCAGAACACCTTCGTTAGTACAAGACCCCAGTTACCAAACACACGAAGCGCCATTCAGTCTAGTCCAATGTGTGGAACCAAGGTTTTCCAGAACCTAAATCCAACCAGGCTGCATATAAATAAAAAAATATATTAAATATTCTAGCCTGTTTCTCCTGTTGAATCTCTCAGGTTTCAACAGAAGGGAAAACATTTCTTGTGGTTTTGCTGGATAAAAATCATGAAGTGCAATGCTTATTGCCATACTCTACAGTTTGGTTATTTTAAGGTTTAAAAAAAAATGCAGCCCAGCTAAAAGAAGCCATTCCAGGTTTGTTTATGTCAGGTCAGTGTTAAACTTGTTAAAGCTAATTCAAACGTTACCAATGCGTCCAATATGAATGTTTTTGTATCTGCAAAAACTGTGATAAATTTATGGAACCCCAAGAGCACTGTGATGTACATAATGCACGTAAGAAACAATATTATTTAAGACGGTGACTTCTTTTCAAGAGGTGTAACCACAGACAATGTAAAACACTACTTAACTATGAGTACATTTCTGATTGTCAGAATTTCTACCTTGTTTGAATCATTATCAGACACATGAAATATATGAAAATCAACTTGGTAACTTTAACTACTACTTGCATCATCATCCAACATTCCAAGTAATTCATTAGGAAAATCGTGAATTATAATTATCAGCTCTGGCCACCCCTAAACAAAGATACGGCAACTATAAATATACATGTAAATGAACGGGATATAGGAGAAGAGAGAGTCTTTCAATTCTATTACGAAAGAATGCAGTGAATGAGTGACCAGTCACACAACAGCTAAACCCTGTGACTAAAAATAGAGCGGCGAAACACAGAAACACGCGAACAAACAAACACACACACACAATCCCATGGCTACCTGAGAAGACAATGGCATACTGGCATTAAAACAGCATAATCACATATGCGCACGCACACACACACACACACACACAAACGACCTGGGCTGTAAAGACAATGGAACACCAGCAGTCCAAAGACCAGACAGAGCCAACAGGGCTGGACAATATATAATCTGTTAAAAAATCTCATTAATACAATGTTCCACCAAACCCTGGTGTAGCCGATCAGCTGAGACGTATTCGGAGTTCAGATTTTGCTTCTTTAGTTTAGAACAGGAGCTAAGAAGCTAAGGCTGTTGACTCTGGTATCAACAGTCACCCAAATCTTTTCTGTAAACACATCCTCAAAACTCCGCTCAACCTGCTCAAACCAGAACCGGCTCTTTCTTAATGTGGAACAGACTTGGTCACGTGCTGCAGGGCTTCCTGTGAGCTTTAAAAATGTATCATGAAAGAGTAATTTAGTAGACACAATGTCATCATGATGTGTCAACTTTTTCTGCTAAGTGCACAAAAAAAACAAAAAAAACAAATCCAACTCTACCACCATCAAAATCTATTACTATAATGATTTTTGGTTTCTGTTCAAACACAGCAGAGCACTAAAACAGCAAAACAGGACCAATTACGCTGTCTTTGTAATGAAACATGCAGTTTGTCATAATAATGATTAATATTGTAATACTGCCTAGCCCTAGACCACACACACACACACACACACACACACACACACACACACACACACCTCTCTCAGGGCTACAGGCCAGCCGCAGTGTGCCTGGGTGAGCCTGAGGGCGCTGGAAAAAGCTTTGGAAGCGGTTTAGACAGCAGCAGGGTTTTCAGCGTTATCTCCCGCTCTGCAGAGACGGCCTTTGATGTGCTGAGCAACGGGCTGCGAGCAGGAGGAAACACACAGGAGCATGAAGCAGAAACAAGGGCGCACACACACTTCCCGCACACACACAGCACAGAAACACACACATCGCCGTCTGGCCAAACAAGACTCTGGGCTGGAGACGAGAGCAGCAACAAAGCAAATCTGATTTTTTTTAATGTACGTAAAGACACACATATATATTCACATACATACATACACACACACACCCCTTCATGTGCACCGACCAGCCCTAATATTAAACCACCTGCCCAATTTCGTGCCCCTCTACTGCAAAAACAGCTCTGACCCATTGATCTATCGACTCCACAAGACCTCTGAAGGTGTGATTTCCGCACCAAGACGTTAATATCAGCAAGATGGAGCCTCCATGGGCCGGACTAGTTCACTCAGCACATTCTGCAGACGCTCAGCCGAATGTTTAGCTAGGTCACGCGTCGAGGTGACCTCCACATGAAGGCCAGAGCACATGGACTCCCAGCAGAAGCAGAGCATCGCAGTCTATACAAGCGTGCCTTCTTTCTGTACTGCATCTCGGTGCCATCCCCTCAACAAGTAACACACGACGTAAAAGAAAACCAGATCTATCCGAATCAGGCCACCTTTTCTGATTGCTTCACAGTCCAATTCTGATGCTCTTACACTGTAGAGGCTTTCAGAAGTGGACGGGTCAGCACTGGCATCCTGACTGATCTGTGGTTAATCAGCTCCTTATACCACTCTAATACAAGAACTTTAAAAAATTTAAAAGTGTGGATCATGTATTACACACACACACACACAAACATACACACGTTTGCACATGTAGATATGTTTAAATATGCACTTACACAAATGCACACGCACACCAGACGCCTCATTCAAAATCCAAACGAACTGGCTGGAGGCAAACATCTGCGGATTCCGATCGTGCTGGAAAGTAAACGTACGTGTGTGTTGTTGTTGTTCCATAGGTTTAATGAAGAGCTCGGGCCTGCCCTCGCACTGGTTATCTTCTCAGAGGGACGTGATGTGGAAAGCAGATGGCTGCCATGTGTTACAGTGACAGAAAAACACAGACTAAGCGGAACAGACAGAGAGAAAGAGAGCAGGTTAGCCAAGCACAAAGAGTAGATTCGGTCGCCCTGCAGAGTTTGTTCTGTCCAGGACTTGCTCTCACTGCAGGGTAATCCTCACTAATAGATCTTAAGGCACTTTAATCAAGCTGCCAGATGCTCATCTACTTACGCTTGCACACCAGACTTTCACCAACACCTTGTCCTAGCACAAACACCCCTCTGAATGCATACAATATATCAGACAGCACTAATACTGTATTTAAATAGCTTCTCCCTTAGTAAAGTCACATCACCATTAAACTGTGCTACTTGAGTGGATTAATGGCAATACTAATAACTACTACAATCTAATAATGACAGTATTATTAATGTAATACTTGATCATTATCATTCTGAACATAAAAAATGTCATTAGTTTGTGAATTCGGCAAGTCTTTGGTACAAAAAAAGGCTGTATCAGAGTATCTTGCCTGCTTCAATGCATCTAAAGCAAGATATAAACACTTAATAAACATTCTCAATGCCCCTTATTAGCACAGTGATGATCAGGTTTGTGTTTTCAGACAGAATATATGGTTTGTCCTCATCTTTGTTCCCCTCAGTTGCCTGATTTGAACCAGTCTTTCCAGCAGAAGTTGTGGCTGGGGTGAGAAGATGCTGCATTGTAGTGAAAATTGCTGCAGTGTTGTTTGGGTTTAAGTGAATCGGAGGTTCTCGCTAGGGTCCTGCTGCTGGAACAGGTGGGGTGACGACTGCACTGCAGTCAGGAACAGGCTGTAGAATGGTGTTATCTACCAGGCTGGCCCACCCGCTGTCTCACAGGCTGACCCTGAAACGTGTTTCTGCCTTCACCACCGAGCTGGTTTGGATATCCTGGGTAAATCTGGCTCAGTAACAGAAGACAGAGTGAACAGGAGTGAAGAGCAGATTTGTTTTGCCACTGTGATGTGTGTCCTGAAAGGTCTGGCCTGCTGCACTTCACACACACACACACACACACACACACTTCCCCTGGTCTGAAAGTATGTGTGGAGCCGAGTAAATAATTCAGTATCCACAGGGTGCAGGGAGAGGACGATAGAGCAGAGATTTGTGTGTGTGTGTGTGTGTGTGTGTGTGTGTGTGTGTGTGTGT
>JBBPCY010069141.1:0-12145 GCA_037974405.1 Brachyalestes nurse
GTGTGGAAGAACTTGACTGGTCCACACAGAGTCCTGACCTCAACCCCATCCAGCACCTTTGGGATGAACTGGAACGGCGATTGTGATCCAGACCTTCTCGTCCAACATCAGTGTCTGACCTCATAAATGCTCTACAGAACGGATCTCCAAAATCTTGTGGAAAGCTTTCCAGGAAGATTGGAAGCTGTTATAGCTGCAAAGGGGGACCAAATCCATATTAAAGTCTATGGCTTTGAATGCAAAATCATTAATCAGTCCCTGACATTCTGCATGCTTGTTATTTTAGCTTTAAGATCGTAAGCATACAGATTAGTGGAAAGTGCAACTTGTTTTGCCCCACAGTGTAGGCGTGGCCTAAACGTGCTGCGTTTCCATGACCCCTTCTTTAATTACATGTAATTATATAAATGCATAAGTTTAAAGAATCATGTGAACGCACAAACATCCACCTTGCGCCGCTTGCAGCACACTGAGCTGATCTAGGTGCTATTTTGCGCCCCTGCTGCATTTTAAGGCTCTACCTGCACATTCTAAAGCGCATGCGTGACTTTCTTCCTACCTGTATTCCGCCCACCTGTATTCCGCCCACCGCACCTGCAGGACCTGCCTCCTGCGCCAGGATTGGCTGGCAGGCTGATTTTCGGGTGAGTTTGAACCAATCGCGACGCTGGAGGGCGCGTTTTTCAGGAATACTGGTGTGAAGGAAATTCCGCGAGACCGTGACAGGTGAGTATCGGGACACGCCCAGTGTAACCCGAGTCCGGCACTTCCCTTAGTCTCGGTCCCAGGGGCAGGAGACATGTTCCGGGACTGAAACCCAGGTTTATTTGATCGTGTTCGTTCCAGATATCAACAGAGAGCTGCGCACTGGTTACACACGGCCATACGTAAAATACCTATTTATATATTTTAGCAATTTAAGAATAGTTTCTGTGGAAATTAACGTGTTGCTTGATTGTGGTCCTGTCTGGGGCGTGTTGCCGACTGCAAAACAGGAAGACTGCTCGAGTTTTGCTCGATCCGGAATCTACTGACAGAGGCGAAACCAAGGAGATCAGGTGCCAAGGAGCGCACGGTCTAACTTTACAGTGCGCTAAAGTGATGGACCCCATGGATGCAGGAATGCGTTACACTCCCAAGTCCTCGGTAGGGTTTTCTCTCTTTATTGTATAAAAGTGCTTTGTCTTCGAATTTATACTGGAGATGTACCTGCCATTCTGATCTCAGGGCGTTTGAGCAACCCTTCTTTAAATGTTCCTTATTCTACACTCCAGGCTGTAGGAATATTGTAGGACATAGGAGTGCTGGTTGTTATTGCCCAATACTTCCAAGATCTTTAAATATTTGACATGGTTTGAACAGTGTGTCTAGTTGTCCTGGTTTCAGGGTTGCCTCATTTAAGTTTCTAAACTTACAGGTCACCAGGTAAGAGCAAGGAGGTCCCTCTCACAGTTTACCAAACAGAAATGAACAGATTTTGTCACATTCTTCACCATTCTCTTGTTTAGGTGCTTACGATTACCGTAATAGACACTATCAAGGAGAAACGGGAGACCGGTTTACACCCTGTCAGTTTGTTTTCTGCTAACATTGAGCCCATAAAGCTGTGAGTGCTGTAAACAGTGCAGAGAGGCCTGTGTTTTCCCCAGGCCAGATTTCGTACTTTTTATTTGGCTTGTTGAAATCTGAATGCTTTCTATAGGCATCCTGCGCTTAAAAAGAAAATGGTTTGCTCAAAGAGGAAAGTTGAGCCCACATGCACCTCGCTCAAAGTCCAGTTTTGAAAGAAGAGTTAAAGTGGGTCATATTTTCCTCACCTTACAATCTTTGCGCTGCTCTAATGCTGTGTAAAGGGAAACAAGGCCGTCCCACAGAGCCGTTCTTCAGATCCATGATCAAACTCCACCTTTCACATTCATAGCATGCTTATTTCAGTCTTTATCACAAAAAAGCCCTTATAGAGTAGACATACAGACACTTTGGCTATTATAGCATTATCTAGGGCTTTCTCAATACAGGTGCCAAAACTGATACTTTGACTTATGAAATCCTGCAATATACTTAAAAAAACTTTCAAGAAAAATAAAACATTTTGTCTATTTTATTAAATCATAACATTTTAGTTCTCAGTAAATGTTGACCTAATTTAGACCTGCTTATTGTCTCACTGGTTTGATATTGAACCTCCCTTGTTAGTACAGACATAATTTGTTTGATTGCATGAATTAGTTTTTTTTTTTAATCTCTGCTTTAACACTAGTAGTACAGATGTGACTAATATACAATCATATGCAAAGATTTGGGTGCTACTGGTCAAATTGCATGTTTGTTAATTTTTCTAAGTAAAAATAAGTCCATATCCACTGCAAAGAACGCACCAATACACATTTAATGCACAATTACAGTTTATTTGCTGAATTGGTGTATATCAGAAATGACATTAAATGTCCAATGACGACAATGTTTAGAAAAAACAGCATTTATGTGAGCTCTCCATATAGGACATTCTCTTATTTTCACTCAGAAAATCAACAAAACATGTCATTTGGCCAGGTGTGTTTATATTTTTGCATACACCTGTACCAAAGGATCATTACTACTCATATAGTGTGTTGCTAAATGTTGTTTACAGCTTTAGGAATTAAAAGAAAAGAGTAGTTTTAGCTTGAGAATGTCATTTTGAATGGAGAGGAATGCGAGTGGAACACGCCCGCTGTGAAAAAGTGTTGTCGATGCATCTTTGTTGCTCGGTGTTTCACAGCGGGAGAGAACAGTGAGGACTGTCTCTGCTGACTTTACAGAGCCCATTTCGTAGAAAGCCACATTTTGCTCATCTTTTTAACATAGTATTTTTGACATAGTATGTTAAAAAGATGAGCAAAATGTGGTTTTCTACGAAATGGGCTCTGTAAAGTCAACAGAGACAGTCCTCACTGTTCTCTCCCGCTATTGCATACTATTTTTGACATAGTATGCAAACACTTGTTACAGTTTCAAAATCTACAATCCACTCCTTGATCTTTACAATCAATGTATTTGAACAAAACTGTAAGACAAGCCTGTTTTTGTGATGTCGCAGTGACCAGCTCATTTAGATATGATTGTCTTTACAGCCCACAGCAGTTTAGCCTCATCCATTCATGATTCATGACTAAGGAATGTTTCAAGACGGCCAATCAGAGCTGAGATCATTTACATATTATGTCTTAAATACACGGTAACCAAAAGAGCCTGTTTAAAACCAGTGGATAAAGAGACTTTGCATAATGGTAAAAATGAATTATTACTCTTACAAAAATTACTCAAACACAGTGTCGTAAGTGGAGCTCGGGGAAAGAAATAACAATAAAATGCAAGAAAAATGTATAATACGGGCCCTTTAACAGGTTAGTGTCTGGTCCGCTCCTCTGGGTTCAGTCAGTGGAAAGCCTGTTAGATGGACTCCCTTATTGATAATCAATTGAATTGTGAGCTCCGGTTGCTTCTCTCTGTGGATTGTGTTTGCATCATGAGGATATAATGACAACTGACATTTCCAGAGATTTAAAAAGGTGCCGCACAGTGCCTGCCCTCATATGTAGTGCATGTCTAGTGACAGGTGGATAAAATCTCTTCTTGCGTAAGTCAAGCATGTTTCAGCATGCGTTCCTGAAGACTGTAGGTGTGTAGTCTCTTCCACAATATCGGTCAAGCATGTATTAGCATGTGATCCCGTAGACTGTTCTCCATCACAGTTCCCAAACAAACGTCCTACAAACCACCACCCAGAAGGCATTTATGCTTTCGCCACAAGACGAAATGTGGGGTTAGGGAGTTATATTAAGAAACATGCATAAGCTTCCTTTTGGGTTTGTGGTTGGCATTTTAGCATGTTCAAACTCAGCAATGGCACAGACAGCACAGACATCGTTCTCAAAGCATTTTAATGGGGGCGAGCAATAAATGCTAAAATATCACTAAAATAACTTTTTCGCTATACGGTTTCCCCAAAGCACAATATGTCACATGATCCGTTTTTTTCCTGACATCTGTTAGGCTGGGATGGACAAAAGAGAACACTATCAAAACTGAATATGAGTGGTTGAAGGGTTTCTTTCTGCACAGCAGTCAGTTCAGTTAAACAAAAAACGAATTATTCTGTGTAATGCAGTTGTTCTAGAAGTATGGCTGACACCTATGAAATTTGGCAAATGTATTAGAACTTGTGGACCGTGTGGCCTGTAGAGTGAATGTGTACATGCTACACCAATTTTTAAAACAGCTCTTTATCCATATTATCTACATGGTAATGTAGTCATTGTAGTATTTTTAACTACAGATTGCTTATCTATAGTATTTACCCCCAGCATTTGTGTAGCATAGTGTATTTCATTTTTTTTTTATTATTATTTATTTAGACTTTATACTGTTCTTGTCTCTTTGTCTCCAGGATCAATAAAAATGTAGAGAAAGAGAGATTTGTCAAAAACAGCTTAACAAATTTAGAGGTGTCATTATTTTTTTTCATCATTAAGCGCAATGGTTACACAATTTTCAAACATTTTACAGCTAAATGTGTTAAAAAAAAATAGTATAACGTTTTGGTACATTTTCTTGCTGCGTAAATGTTAAATGTTAAATATTAAGGCTGTAACGGTACATGTATTGGTACTGAACCATCACGTTACATGGGTCACAGTTCGATACATGATGTTATAGGAGAATACAAGGTACCAAGGAGAAGACATGATTAAAGTAATATGGAATCAAAGAGGGACCAAAAAGCTCCAGTAAATCATAAACCTGGGTCGTAGTGTGGTGCAATAGTGCCACCTACTGGCGTAACACTTCTGCTGCCTTACACATACATAAAAATATATGCAAGAGTGTGTGTTTACTGGTTAGTGCGCTGCTGTTTATTTAAAATAAACAAAAACAAACCAAACCTCACTCTTCTGTATCGTGAACTGAACTGCGATGTCAGAACTATAGCGTGAACCGTGACCTTTCGGTACCGTTACACCCCTATTAAATATTTATCTAAATGTTCAGTATAAATCTAAATGTTAAATCTTAAATCTAAATGTTAAATCTATATGTACATGTTAAATCTTAAATGTGGGATTTAAATCTAGCACTTTTACAAAGGGCGACACTAAATTTAGGATATTTGAGCTCGAAATGTTGAGCTCGAAATTTGCCTTAATAGCCGAAAACCATCCCATTACATTTGTCCGAGGTGAACGGTATAACTCTGGATCTCCCGGGACTGTAATGGCGAACGAGGGGCCGTTGGAAAGGTGTCACTGAGCCCTATCTAGCGATTTGGGGAAGGGGGGGGGGTGTTATTATAAAATGTGAAGAAGACACGTCGCCTTCAGATTGAATGGCGGTGACGCCCATGGAGAGACAGATAGAGAGATAGATAGATTTATTGATTTCCTCTGTTGTGTTTTGGCACACTGATAGCCAGAGGCACGGCCCCTTGAATTCTCCCTCTGTGATGAGTCTTTGTGATAGCAGCTTGATTCTTGGATTAATTTTGAAACTGTATGTGTGCTGGTTCAATACAGAGGAGAAATTATTAGTTCAGGTCACCTTCACTTTAGTCACCACCTAGAAATGGGTTTGCTGTTTCCTTGAGAAGCCTGGAAGTGACGGGCACACGTAATCGCTCCATAAACTGATAGAAACGGGTGGAGTCTCAGTTTGATTTTGCAATAACAGTAGCTTATGTTACTGTCCTAAAGCAGCAGCCATTAAACAATTATTATTGCGCAAAATCAGAGGTGGCATTGAGTCCCCAAAGGTACGGGCCAGTAAATTTACCATTGAAAGGTAAATTAAGGTTATTTAAGGTACAATTGTTACTTTTTTAAAGGTACATTTATGAGTTGGAAAGATTTTCAAAGCTATATTTCCTTTCCCAGGTGGAAGGGCAAATTAGTATCTTTTTAGTCATTTTTTTAAATTAGAAAAATTAAATAAAAAGAAGTTAAAATGGGGGTTGTGGAGTAAATTCAGCTTAAATATAACTGCCATAATGATATTTTTTGTACCTTAAAACTAAATGTGTGTTGGAGACAGCGTGTTACAGTCTGCAGCAAGTTTGAATGTTAGTTATATAAAATAATATGATTTGCCTTTGACAAACTGTAAGATCATTGTTTTGTTATTTCAGTCCCGTCACAGTTCAGCTTCATAATTTTATCTGTAATTAGTGATACGTGATACTCAAGAATCGATGCTTCTGATCCTGGCATTTGGGGTTTTTTTTCGTAGGGTGTTTTTATAGGAGCTACTTTTATTCCATCCTGGTCATCCTCAGTTAATGTACAAGGCTATTTATTTTGGAACTCAGACACTCCAAACTCCACAGTTCGGTAGATCTCCAGGAGACTTTTCCAACGAGCCCTCCTTTGTATATTTAGCCCGAGTAGATCAGATTTTATTCTCCGAAAACCAGGTGTCCTAATACTTTTGTCACGCAACCTTCCGAGCTGCATATCTCAGCGGGTAATTTAAATTAAAAGACGGGTTTACCTTGTAAAGAGGCGAATACAGGTTTACCTTTACATTTTCTTTAATGGTAATGCATTAAACTGAGTTTTAAATGAGCGAGAGAGAGAGAGAGCGAGTGTGCGTGCGTGTGTACACTAATGCTAACTGCTAATGCTAACTGTTAATGCTAACTGCTAATGCTAATGGTTTTTAAGCATTTCCCCCCTGGGATTATTTAAGTTTTCTGATTCTGATGATTTATTTCTCCTTGCTGCGTCTGTGGTGCTCCATACCAGAATCTCCCCCGTGGATCATCTCAGTGTTTCTCTTGTTTAAAGCCCTGCATTTTTATTACTATAAATTAAATTTAAAGAGGCGATTATGGGTTTAACTTTACATTTTCTGTAAGGGTAATGCATTAAACTAAGTTTAAAATGTTCTGGGATATATATATATATACTCCTTTTGAATATCTGTGTTATGAAATCCGTGTCCCACTGCTTGATGGATATAACAGCCACACAAACCTTAGCGTATTCGGTGCCTTAATACGCTGTAAAACCACTCCTTGAATGAATCAATCTTTCATTTTAACTATCAAAGCAGCTTTGCTTCATTACAATTGGTGTTAATACAGGACAGGAAATTTTACCATGTAAACATCCACAGAACACTGGTCATATTTCTACATGCCATCTGCTCAGTACATGGTGAGAAAAGCTTTCTGTTTCAAATTTTCACCTCACAAAACACCTGAAGTAACTGTTGTTCTGAGTATCTTTCTGTATAACATTATCAAGAACCTCTATAAAGTCTGAAGAACTGACTTATTTTAGAATTGTATGCTGTGAAGGAGATGGACCAGAGCAAATCACTGTAGCACTGAATGGTGTGCATACTGCTCATCAATAAGAGAGGAACCTCTCATAGTTTCTCCACTCCACCGTCTCTCTTTTCCTCTCGTTCTCTTACTTTCACACAGCCTCACACACCTATGAGCCTCCTTATAAATAGATGTTGCTGCACCTCGCCCGCTGTAACTCCTCTCTTCTGTTTCCTTCTTCTCCTGTAAACAGAGGCATTTGTCACTGCTTGGGTCTGGAATAGAAGACCAGTGAAGTGGATTATCTATCGAGCAGTTTACTCAGACGTAAAGAGTGGGCAAATGACCCGAATAATGGGTGGATTCAGGTATCTCTTTCTGCTCGGTGGTGCTTTATCATTGAAATGAAGTGGGAAATGGAGTCCACTGGATGTACATGAACTCCTCTTGAAATGAGTTTAGTCTCTTTAGTCTCCTCGCTGTTGGGAAATAATTTTGAAATAGTAACATAACAGGATAAATAAAAAATGTTAATAACTTTTGATGTGCATTAATATACATGATTTTTTTATACCAGATAATTATGGGCCATTTCCACTGGTCATTTTGTTAGAAATGTTCACAATGAGTAAAGGGAAGATGATGTTTTCAAATTATAAGAATGTTAGGAATGTGGAGGCACTGTAATAAGTATTTAAAGTTTATAAGAGAGAAAAAAATATGTAATGAAGATCTTCCCCTCTCTGTCTAATAATATCCTGGGGGTTGGGTATGATGAGGACTGTGAAATGGGTGTGTTCCTCTAAAAGGGTATTTGTCCTGTGGCGAAGTATTGAACACATCCAGATACAGCTCTATTGATCCTCAGTCTGTGCTTCCTTTTCCTACCTCTTTCTGACTGGTGTTTATTTTCAACCCTGCAACTGTCACCTACTTTAAATTAAACGGCAACATGTTTATTTCGAGATGACTCTGTTGCTTCACCAAAAGGATATGATTCACACAAAGTTCAGTCAAAAAAACTTTTTTTAGACAGCCACTTCCAAGCCCTACACATTAATATAAAATATAACGGGGTGGTGGTGGCCTAGTGGGTAGGACACGTGCCTCTGGACCAAGAGGTCCTTCAGCAGCACCACTGGGTTCCTGAGCAAGAGCCTTAACCCCGAGTTGCTCCAGGGAGACTGTCCCCTGCAGTTAGGGAATAGAAGTCTACTAAATGCTGTAAATGTAATATACTCTTTATGAGTGCAGTTCTGTAATTGTAACCATTAACAAGTACAGAAATATGAGTGGCTGAAAAGCACTGGCAGTGAATGATGTGTGAAAGTGTGTATGCTTGATTACTGCACCTGAGCAGCATAATGCCCTGTTTAAGAAGTCAGTATAAGCTCAGAATGTTGAAACAGGCAACCTTAATTCGATGATGAAATAATTTTCTGACAGTATCGAAGACAACAATGCTCATTTATTGCCTTCATCACAAAAAAAGTGTGTGAGTGTGTGGAAGTGACTGAATGTGTCTAAATATGTTGTTCTGGGGGCTCTGATTTTCTGCACAAAGCGCCTGATTGCTGGAGAGGAGTGATAGCCTCCCCGCGTCTTTCTTCCTGAAGGTGCCCCGATTTCATGAATATCAATCAGTCGTCTCTCTCTCTCTCTCTCTCTCTCTCTCTCTCTCACACATACACACACGCACACACGCACACACACACACACACACTGTGATCATGTACAGACCATCATTGGTCACTGTAGGTACAATGACAGGATGGGCATTTAGCAAAAGTGACATTTACTTGGACGAGGATGGGGTGTGTGTGAATTAGATGTTTTGTTTGTCTGTTTGAGGGTGGAGCTGGCACTGTTATGTGTGTGTGAAACAGTTTGCGTGCAAGATACTTGCAAACAATGTTACAACGTCATGAATTACAATCAGAGTGTCAGAGTTTTGAATTGAAAGGAACTGAAGGAAATGTAATTTAAGCATTTAAAACATCCAGTACAGATGGAAACTTTGGGACACTCCGATTTTGTTCCATTTAGAAGTTTCTGGGTCTCGTCTTTTTGACAAAATATGGTGAAAACATACATTATTGAATTTTGTATTTGAACGGTTACTCCAGGAATCGGATACTCTCACATCAAACCATATTAGATTCAAGATTCAAGATTCTTTATTACATCGATTACACTCATTTGGAAGACACTTTTATTTGTCACATATGTAGTTATGCAAGTCCAACGTGTAGTGACTTGTAAGTCATAATTTAAGTAATTTAAATTAAAGAGAAATTTGCAGAAACTAAACTAAGATAATAAAAAATTACAGGGAAAAGTATTTTTCAAATAAACAAGATCTGTACAGTGTGCAAAAATGTAACAGAATAGAAAACAGAATAGAATATGTATGTACTGGTCGGTCAGCCGGTCAACCAATAGACAATTGAAAAATTCAAATGGAAAACAATGAATTTAACTATTTAATCTAACTGAAAAAATACATTTGTGAACTGACCTTATCCACAATAAATAATCCACAGACAGTCGTAAAAGTATGAGCTGTTCCAGCTGTGCATGCCATTCCTTTTCAATGTTTAAAGCTAAAACGTCTTACACTTCATGAATAATGTTTGTTCAGCCGATTACCCTCACAATGGTAATGCTAATTTCCAGCCCTCTGGGATTTCTAACATAATTTTTACTTTGTATTTTTTAAGATCTAAGGGCCAGTAAACGCTGAGGTCATTTGTTTGTGATGCCACAGTGACTGATAATGTCTAGTTATTAATACAGTATTATTAATATATTTATTTATTAGTTTTTTTAGTAGAAGTGATTAGTATTAATTCATTTGCAAGTCAATTCTAACTGTTCTGACTTACCTGTTAATGTACTGATTTAACAGTAATTTGTTAATGTGGAGGAAATGTTCAAGCAAAACTCGTGCATGAGTTTAACCTGTTTACACTGGAGCTGATTCCAGACCACATGTTTTTCTCACTCTTTGAAGTTTTAAAACATTTACGCACCACTAGTTTGCCACTAAGTGAATTCTAACCCCTACATTTCACTTTATAACAGGGGCTGTGAGATTATAGGTGTCCCGTTAACTCCCAAATGCTCAGACCCAGCTGTCATGTGCTTTCGAGTTTTTACACTCGTCAGTCTCGTAGCAGAAACAGGAGGATGAAATGCTCTTTGGTGTCCTGAAGTAAACCGATCCTGAAATGTTCTTTAGTAAACATGAGAGCAGAAGACTTGAGCTTTGGGAGGTAAAGCATGCCGGGACCCGCACTCGACTTTTTCCCCCATTCCCTCGTCCCGTCAGCTTAATGAACATTTGCAGTGAAGCAGAAAGATGGAGTGAGGCTCAAATTCACCTCTGACACGGAGCTCAGCTCACTGCAAGACACAATGCCTGCAGCACACAGGGTCATCAAAACAGTCCAACACACACACACACACACACACACACACAGAAAAGCAACAAAATGCAACACATTCTTTTCCTCAGCTTTGACCCCTCACCTGTAGGCTAATCATTAAAGTGAGGTCAGACAGAGACAAGCCTGAGCAACACACCTGCTCACACACACACAAACACACACACACACACACTCATCCACAAGATAAGTAATAGATTAGACTGAATAATGATTATTTCCCATTGACTTTACCGTGATTATCTGTAATGAAATGAATAAAGGTCTGATATACACAAATATGCACACACACATGCACACACTTGCAGTCACACAAGCCTGCAATGTTACTACTTCTACTATTACTACTGCAAATAATAACAACAACAACAACAACAACAATAATAATAACAAACTGTATATATAGTCCACTCGCATACAGTTAGGAGCCCAAACTGCTTTACAAACGAGTGCCAAAGTTCAGCAAAAATAAAGAAAGAAAACACCGTGTAAAGTGGCATTTGTCTGACGTGTTTATCCAGAGCAACTTACAATTATTAGTAACAGGGACAGTCCTCCTGGAGCAACTGAGGTTTAAGTGTTTTACTCAAGGACACAATGGTAGAAAATTGGGGTTTGAACCAGTAACTTTGTGGTCATCGGGTTCACAGGGAAGCGTTTTACCCACTAGACTTTTCAGCCACTGCTTCTGGTGTGTCTAATGGCCATCACTTCACATACTTTACCAGTGTGAGTTTGTTTTACTCTAACAAACTAATCTGTATAACTTCTAATGCTGTAAAATGTGCTGTGTTCTGATTAATTTCGTTTTGGAGGGAAAATACTTCACTGCTATTTTGCTTGGTGGTTTTGTTTTCACTTCTCCCCATGTTGCACAATTCAATAAAAATGAATTAATTAATAAAATAAAAATACTATAGATAAGACTCCAAAAACAAGAAATTAAAGTCTTGTTATAACAAATGTAGTATTATGTTCTTTTCTATTAGTCACACCTGTCTTGACTGATCAACTACATATTTATTGTGTATTTGATTTTTCAGTGAACTGTTCCTTTAAACAACCACTTGGACTAGGGGCTCCCTGCTGTCGACACTCAGCACGATGTATCCCCTAAACACACACACACACACACCCACAGCATTCCACAGAACAGGAGCCTCCTCTCAGGGTACCACAGCAATTGGAAGACCTCAGAAGCTTTTTACATTGACAAAGAGCTTCTTCGGGTCAGTACTTTATTTTGACTCTGTGAAAGTTACAAAACTACCAGCAAAGTTACTATGATTCAGTTAAACTCATACTGAGCTTTATATTTCCCGTCACCCTTGGCTTGCTCATCAGAGACTTTTCACACACACTCATACACATAATTTTCTCTCATTTGTGAAGCAGC
>JBBPCY010069152.1:0-12145 GCA_037974405.1 Brachyalestes nurse
CGTTAAAGAAGTCCATAAAGTTCTCACTTCTAAAATGTGCTGGGATACTCTCTGTAGGCATCATAGGTTTCGTTAGGCGAGCCACTGTACTGTGGAACCTGGGATTGTTTTGGTTTTTTGCTATCAGTTGTCCTCTGTTTGTTGCAACTTGCACTCTGTTGAACGTTGTATGTTGCTATATGTTACACCGTGGTCCATGGAGAATTGTTGTCTCATCTCACTTTGAGCGTGTACACAGCTACTGATGACAGTAAAGTAACCTGGAACCTTGAACCTGCTGCCCCTTGCCTGGTCTGTGAGTTTTGGTGGGCAGCTCTCTCTTGGCAGGTTTGTTGTGGTACCATGGTCTTTCCATTTGAAGATGATGCATTTGATGGTGCTCCGCGGGATCATCAAAGATTTGGATATTTTTTTACAACCCAGCCATGACTTCTCAACAACTTTGTCCCTGACATATTTGGAGAACTCCTTGGTGTTCATGGTGGGATGCCTCTTGCTTAGTGGTGTTGCAGCCTCTGGGGCCTTCCAGAAAAGGTGTGTTAAAGGTGTGTTGATAGATCATGTGACACTTAGATTGCACACATTTGGACTTCATTTCACTAATTATGTGATTTTTGAAGGTAATTGGTTGCACCAGACCTTTTTAGGGGCTTCATAGCAAAGGGGGTGAATACATATGCACATGCCACTTTTTTAAATTTCTTTTTTATATATATTCCTCTCATTTCACTTCACCAACTTAGGCTATTTTGTGCCAATCCATCACATAAAGTAAGATTAAAAAGCATGTAGATTACAGGTTGGAATGTAACAAAATAGGTAAAAAGCCTAGGGGGGTGAATACTTTTGCAAGGCACTGTAGCTTTCTAAGGGTTTGGTGCTCGTACTGGGTGTTAATGATATGATGATATGCAGCCCCACTAGACAATAATGCAAAGCTGATTCCATCAAACTTCTTAAGTATCTGGCTGATGATGGTCATGAAGCCAGCTTTTCCAAACTGCAGTCTGTGCAGCAAAAGGTTACATTTTTGGGTCATGTGATCACAGCTGAGGGCAAATCTATCTCACCCAAGTGAGTGGAGGCCATTAAAACTAAGTCCTTCCTTATCTTTGCTTATAAATACAGCAAGTTTGTTCCATTCCGTTAGACTGCTTTGCACTTTGAACCTTTTCTTGGAAGAAAAACAAAGAAGTGCTTCGAAAGGTTTGGTTTTCAGTGTTCTCTATCACCACTGAAGTAGTTATTTCTTTTTTTTACACAACACAAACATTTTTCACCGATGGAAGTTTTGATCATTCTGGTCATAAGATCAAAATAACACCATACAATAAGAAACAACAACAGTATGTTAAATCTTCCTAAAAGTAATAATAGCAACAATAAAGCCAAGTGCCCCACTTACCGTATAGGTGCACTCTGTAATTTATCAGTACAGATAGTAGTCCATCTGTTTCTCTGCATGGGTTGTTATACATAGTAAGGTATGTTAATAGATTTATTGATGATACACTCATTAAAATATGTACATTATGTGCAGATAATATACAATAAACATTCTTTATATTAACTATTAGCAGTTTTTTTTTATGTAACACCATTTAGCAACAGAAAAGCACTTTGTTGCAATAAATTTGAACTATGAATTTAACATTAGTTACGTGACAAATTTGATAGTAATAAAAAGAGCTAATAGTACCAACAGCTAAAAATTTAAACACTTCTGTTCTTAATTTTACTGTAAGCCTTGGAATGTTGAATATATTCTATTTCATTATACAACACGGAAAAAACAAAAGTAATTAGTTAAAGTAAATATACAACGGCACTTGTATATTTAATGTAATTCTTTTGAGATTATGCTAATAAACACTGTACTATGTTGTGAATGCTTTATGAACAAAAGCCAGTACGTTTTCCCAAAATACTCAACCTACTTCAAAGTAAAGTGATTGTGGCAAGGTCATCCAACCAGTTTAAAAAAAAAGACAGCCCTCTTTATGGTACAGAAAAGTCTGAGTTAAACCTAAAGTTTACCTTTAGACTGCTTACTCCATAAGCCTGTTTTGTGCTACAGTCCACAGATGGGCATGTGGTATAATTAAATAAGCCCATGCAATGACTGTAGCGCTGATAAATCTGGAACCACACTTTGCTTTTCCATCTTTTCCAAAATAAAATGCATTTTGATACTTTTTCACTGCACTGACATTTGTTACATTTATTGTCATTCTAGAGATGTTTTCATGAGCAAAAAAAATGTAATTTATTTTGAGTGGCTCAATTTACAGATACTTAATCAATTAACAGATTGTGAAACCAAGTTTTGGCTTGAAGTTAGATAGATCTGTAGTTAGATTTAATAAAATCGGTTTTCATACATTTGCAATATTATAGCTTTAATAACAGTAGATATTTTGAATGTTACTTTTGTCAAGTAGACAATAGTGTACAAATAGAACTTTACGTTCTGCACACCCCCAGTATGAGGTAACAGTTGTCAAAAACGGCAGATTTTTTTTATACAATACAAAATATAACACAATGCTTGATATAATACTAGGACCAGATTAAAACATTGTTTGGTAAATAAAACGGTCAAACAGATTGCTATCCATCTGCTCAAATTTATTGCAGAACAATATATCAAACTGGCAATCTGAACACAAAACGCCAACTTAGTTAAATTACATCAGCATAGTTAGACGATTTTTGCACTCAATCACAGCATTAAAGAGGGTAATAAGGATTAAAAGAAGAAATATTGAAAATATCAACACAGTAAAATCAAAGCAAACCCATTAATAAAATTACCAAATCAAAATGGTGAAATTAAATAAGAAAAAATAAGTAATTAACAGCTTAAATGATTAAACAAAAGAACCTCAAAAGCTGGCAACAATATTAAAACAGATACTGAATAAAATTCCAACCCAACATTCAGCACTGTGGACAAATTCTGTAGTCTCAATAAGGAATGATTAATTGTATTGAGGGCTTTGGACAGATCACGAAGAGGATCATTTAAAACAAGTATTGCACCAAAATACTATGCAAATTCACATAGTATTCACATGGTAGTTACACAAGACAATGTTTATAATGAGAAATAAATTCAGATGCTCTTTCACTATTCTAAGTATGACAATCTAAAGAATTTTACTGATCACTAAAATATTTTTCAAAAACATTCTGGAACTAAGTCAATATCTGGTGTGTATCGAGTGCCACTTAATGCCCCTCTATAGTTTCAGTCCTATTGACATGTTTCTAATCAATCTAATAGGGCAATGGTCACTAAAACCACGGCTGTAAATATACCTAGAAGTAATTTTGTCTCTTCAGTTGGATAAAAGGAGACTTGGCAGGGTCCTTAATGTTCACTCTCCTTGGTTCAGAAATTGGTGTGACAGGGAAGTTACCACATACTGTTGTAAATGTGTGCAATAGTCAACCAGTTAATATTAAAAGAACAGGCTCAGCTTAGCAAAGTCATCCACAACAAAAGGAGCATGTAGGTCCCTGCAAAAAAGATTTGCTCTGCCGTCAATGCAACTTTAGGGCCAAACATTCGAAACATTTTACTTTAAAGACTAGATGTATTATTAAACACCAGAGTAAATGTAAATAGCTATAATACCACACCTTGACTTCCTATCAAGTGTGCCCCCTCCCCCAGGTGCCCTCGCTGATGGCAGCCCAGTGCTTCACTTGGTGAATAAGTTAAACGCAGAGAAAGAATTTCACTCTTCACACTGTGCTGTGCTGTGTTCACATGTGACTATAAATGGCCACTTTACTAATTCACAATCACTTACAGACTGCTTAAGCCAGGTTTCCTTCAGCCCTGCAATATCTGGATCCAATATATCGAGGTCAAGTAGGCTATGCTACTGATATTTAAATGAATTATGCATCTGCCTTTTGTATTTGAAACTGTAAAACAGAAGTTTGAGGCATAGAATTCAAGACGTTTCCGTGAGACAGTGTGTGAACAGAGACAGGGAAGATACAATAGAGGTAAGGTTATCTAGCTCAAGCTGAATGTGGCTAAATGTCCTGAGCATTTTCCCCACAGGTGAAATGGAAGAGAAGTCCTGTCCCTGGAGATGAAACATGTATATTATTTTGGCCTTTGTGAGTTTCTGCTATTTATTTAAGAATTTGTACAACTGAGAAGTACATCTGACCAGTGAATACTATGGGACTTAATTTGGGCATTGGACAAATTAACAGCAATTACTAGAATTACTAGAAAAACATTCAAATTGTCACAGCTTTACATTTATCTACAAAACCACAATGGATTTTCAAATTCAATCCATCAGTACAAAATTCTTCATATACTAATTTAATCAAATATATTTAGATTTTATTTTAACATGGCCTCACTGTTCCAAAGAAAATATTAACAGTCAGAGAAATACATAAAATATAAATTCACATTAACAAAGCCTGGTTTAAACAAGAACAAAAGTTCACATTTTATAAAACCCTTCAATTGTTGGACTGCATATCGGAATTCACCAGCACCCTGCCCTTTTTGATAAGACCCAAGATCATCTGACATGGCGGTTTTGCCTAATGTTGAGAAAATATCAAGATGTTTGTGTGTTTGTTACAGCCCTATTCATTTGTATTTACGGCCATTCAAGCCTACTTAACAATTTGATTAACCTATATGCAGAATACATCAACATATTGTTAACATATTTAAACTGCAGAGCTTAAATGCTTTGTAGCATGGAAAAGCATACAAACGTACATGTGCAACCCTAGACCAAAGCCCCTTGAATTTGATTACAGTCTGCTACTTAAACACACTTTAAGCTGTTCACAGACTAGGCGGTGGAGGTTTGAAGAGTCCAGTCTTCCTGAGGTATCGTACTATGAATGGTACGGACACAACAGTGATGCTGATTCGAAGTGGAGCAAAGAGCTTGTGAACTGCGTATGCTAGGACAAATGTGCTCGTTCCAGCAGCCATCTTTGACTGAACCACAGCTTCACTGAAGCCCATCTTACACAGCACAGCAGCCATATCGATCCCACTAAGAAAAGAAATAAACATGATTAAATTGTAAATTACAAAGTTATTTTGTCAGTTTAATCATGGTTTTCAAATGATCACTGGACTCCTTGGCTGAAATCTTTTAAAACCTACTAGACTTTAGTTCTTAGTTTACTGCTCACCCAAAACATCTCAATGTTTTTGTGTCACCTTAATGATCTGATTGCACAGACCTTCTTTTTACACTCTGCTAATGCTTTGATTTTACCCTGTAACTTTAACATTAGAATCCAGTGTATTTCCATGACCTAGTGGTTAGGGCGTTCAATCTGCGATCAGGTTCGATTCCCAAGACTGCTAAGTACCTCTGAGGTACCCTGAGCAAGGTACCGTCTCCACACACTGCTCCCTGGGCGCTGTGTTCCTGGCTGCCCCCTGCTTCACTTGGTGAATGGGTTAAATGCAGAGGAAGAATTTCATGCTGTTCACACTGTATGCTGTGGTGTGTTCGCATGTGACAGAATGGTCACTTTCACTTCAATATCAGTAGATTTTCCAAGACATATTAACAGACATACACTGGACTCTACTGGCCTGAAGAAGGCTTTCTGGTTATGTTATTGGCACTGTTGACAATTGGCTTATTTAATGTCAGTATTTCTATCTAGAGAAAATGACCCTCACTCAGTGTGATGTTCAGTCATTTAACTCATTATTTTTCTCTCTTCAGGTTTCACCTTTTTATTTTTCTATTCTGTCTTGCTCCGATGTTATGCTTTGACAATATAATGTTTCTGTTACGTCCGGTCCTCATCAAACCAGCAGTCTGGGTTACGGACTCCTGAAGCCGAGGCTTGCCCTTCATGTCCCCGTGTTTCATGTTCCTGTCCGTGTGTGCCTGGCAACCGTCCTGATCCTGATTAGCTCCTTAGTGCTACCAAGATCTGGGTTGCCGGGCGCTGGCTAAATTGGGTCACCTGGCTCCTGTTTGTGTTTAAATTACGTTTCAGTGTATGTGTCTGCTGATTGCAGTGTTGCCAACTTAGCGACGTTGTCGCCATTTCTAAAGACTCCCTTAACTACTTTGTTTCCTAGCAACATATCTAGCGTCATTTTTGACAAATCTTAACTACTTTCTGTACAACTCTGTTGTCAATATTCCCTACAGATTAGCCTGAGACCCTCTACACCCGTCCATCCAGATGCTTGTAAAGGGACCTGTACTGCTCAAGAACCAGGAATGGGCAGGAAAAATCATCACAGACACCTCACATTGTTCACTATGTCGTTTCACTCACACCACACCTTTACTAAAGAGCCTTCACTGGCTCCCACTGGCTGCTAGAGTCAAGTTCGAGTCCTTAACACTTGCTTTCAAGGCCAAGAATGGACTTGCACCCCCATACATAACTGCATTGATCAAATGCTTGGGGGTCTTGGGGGTGCAAGTTAATTCTTGTCCTCTCAGGGCTACAAGCATGGCTCGCCTTGAGCCCCCGCCGCTCAAAAGGAGAGGGAAACATGCGTCAAGACTCTTCTCAGTCTTGGACCCCCAGTGGTGCAACAAACTTCCTCTTCCGATTAGATCTGCAGAGTCCCTCGCTGTCTTCAAGTGTCGCCTGAAGACCCACCTCTTCAAGGGGCACCTTGGTGACTAACCAGGTCTCTCATTTTGCTTGCTTATTTCTTTGGAAAAAAAACCCCAAAAAACTTTATCCCATCCTTACTTCTGTTTTAACTTATGACTTGTCATGTGTTGTTTTAGATATTGTCTGACAGGTGTTGTTTAGGAGTACGGAGCGTTTAGGTGTACCGAGCTTGCAGGAACTTGGTTAAACAGTAGATGATGATTGTAAGTTTAGCTTGCAGGTTTAAGAAACAGATGTAGACTACTTGAGCACTGATGTACGTTGCTCTGGATAAGGTGCCCTTTTTTCAGGTCAGAGCAATGGCCCCTTTCATTTCCTGTGCATGATAAAGAAGGTGTTTTTTTGCTAAGCCTGAGTTTTGTGACATTTTTTCTGTATTCTGTTTTTTTAATACAACTAATTGTTGGCAAAAGTATGTGAATCTCTATGATTCAGTTACACTGAACATAATATTTAGGTGAGAATTAGATGCTCTTGTCAATGGGACGACAATCAGATATGAGTGGGCACCAGGTTCTATTTAAGGAACAAGGATCAATCAACGTCTTACATTCACACATGGTTGCGGAAGTGGCCCATGACATTAACAAAGGAGATTTCTATCAAATTTGTGCTGTAATCCAGAGCCATATGGATTGTGTACAAACACAGGAAATTCAAAACTATTGTTACTCTCCCCAGGAGTGTGCAACCAACAAAGATCACTGTAAGAGTAAGGCATGTTACATTCTACAAAGAAACCCAATAAAACTTCCTAGCAACTAAAGGTCTCTCTCAACTTGCCTAATATCAATGTTTATGTTATTATTAACGTTCCTGAGTCCACCATCAGGAGAAAAGGATTGCAAGGAGAAAGCCACTGCTCTCCTAAAAGAACAAATAGTATCCATCTACAATTAAACCTTAAAGGTGACATATTATACCTCTTTTTAAACAAGTTATAATACATCTATGGGCTATACAAAACATGTTCATGAAGTTCTTTTCACAAAATCACTCTCACATAAAGAGATCTCACCAGCTCTTCTGGAATAAATTTTTTTTTAAAAATCATAATTTAAATAAAAACTAAAAAAACTAAAATCTCACCTAGAGAAAGCAAGGTAGAAGATTCCAAGGGAAATTAGGGATATCCCAATGTGAAATGACACACCAACAGCACCATATTCCTTAAAAACCTTCTTCAACTGCACAGTTTTACTTTGCTTCTTTTTATGCTCTGGATCTTCATCCACCTCTTGTGGGCTTTTAGTAGACTGAAAAACAGAGAAAAATGTCATTCATACAACTACTATTAATAACAATAAAAAATAACCCTTGTCTATTAATTCAGCAGTGTGTATGTATGTATACATATGTGCGTGAATATGGGAAACGGGGTGCTAAACGTAAAATAAACATAAAGCCAAACAAACCCATAGAATAACAGAGTAAAGTAAAATAAAAGTCATTCAGAGATTCAGCAGAGATCAACAAAGACAGGTCTGGGCTGAACAAAGGTATGCAGATAACAGAAATTGAGCAGAGAAGCTGCGAAACACTGGGGGCAAAAAAAACAAACAACAAAAAAAGCACACAAGGAACTGACTAACAGACTGAAACATGGGGGTATGTATGCTAACTACACGATAGGAAACACCTGGGCTGGTGAGGAGACAGGAACAAGACACATTTGTGAACAGGATAACAAAGGTGCAAGGTTAAGACCAAAGCAACAACAAACTCATCAGAGAACACAGACACATGGCAAGGGTAAGCAAAAACAGAGATGGAAACAGGGCAGAGACAGGGAGAACGTTACATCCACATGCAGTCAATTACATTTACAACAGCCGTTTTTTTTTTACCTGCAGTGCATTATACCCGTTCGGTGCCACCTGCATTTTGTTGTTTAGGTACTTGTATTTGTTCAATAACAATTAAGCTGGATGTAGTCTAATAACCTCAATTCTGAGACAACACCTGAAGTGTAAAAAAGATGCTTTGTTTATTTCAATACCATTTCACTTCCTCGCTGTCACAGCACAGACAATAAAATCTGATTCTTTAAAAATCTTTTTTACTACCCATGTTACATTATCCTCACAACTTTGTTACCATCTTTCTCACAAGTAGACACAAGTAGAGTTCAGGTGGCAGGTCCGGTGCAGCCCATCCCCTCAACACAGCACTGTCAGTTTAACAGAAAAATAGAAAGTGTCTGTATTTTTGATCGTACCGAAAGATATATCTTCAAGATTCTTAATACCCTCGTATATCATAATGCCTTGACACCCTCCAACGCTACTACAGATCCTTAGAAGTTGCCCTGGGGATTCTTTGTAAATTCCCAAAATATTATACATTTATTTTCTAAATTCATTAAAAAGCTGTAAAGCATTTGGTATAAATTATACATTTTCTTTGGATAAAAAATATTGAGTGTTTTGACTACTGAATTTGGGAGTGTGGCATTATAAGCTAGTGTTCTGGTAGTGTGCAAACTGGCTGTCAAGATGAGCAGCTCACTGGCGATTTGTACCATTATAAATATATACATAACTCACTAGAGCTGGGCAGGATTTTTAATCACAATATTTTTAAAAAATGATACTGGTTTCACTATATACAATTTTTTTTTTAACCCTCAGAACCCCAGCGGCACGAATTTGTGCTGGAAGCAGAGCTTTCATAAATGGTCTTCGCACAGCAGAACAACTCCCTTCATGGAAGTTCCACCGTTTTTTTTGAAAATCACAAATGTCACCAGAAGCTTTGTCTGCAGCTCCTGTTTCCCGCAGAAGTAACATTTTTAAAGATGACATCACACACATACGCAACTACACAACAAAAACTGGGGGGGTGGGGGGAGGGGGGGGGTATGACAGGAGTTGAAGGGAGTGTGTCTTAGAATGTTTACACTCGGTAGAAGTATTTATTGCTGGAGTTTTTTTACTTGCTTTGTATGGTTTGCTTTGTTCTACATTGGAATGGAGTCCATGTGGAGTATTCTGAGCTGCACTCTGATCCATGGTATCTGCTGTATAAATAAAGTTGTTATTATTATTACTTGTCTAACATATTTTACAATTTCTGACTTAATTCTATATATGTCACGCTAAACATGTTTCTTTGTAATGCTAAGAAAAAATGTACTTTTGGGATTATTTAGCCCTTAGTTTTGACTATTTGTTAAGTGAGGACCGTGTTGATGTACAGCTCCATACACGTATAATCAGAATCAGACGGCAGGTACATTAATATGAAAGTACATGAAAGTATTTTTGAGAAATTACATAAACAAAAAGCTAAAACGCACTCCCTAAAAGTAATATTTTACGCACTATAATCCACACGCTGTTTATCAGACCCACCGCGCCTTTCACACTGAGCTCTAGCACTCCCTCAAAAGTGATGCAGCAGTGAAAAAGCCCCTCCTAAAAAGTTTCCAGCTGTGCCACTTGCCGAACGTTGTTTAGGATATTTAAAAAAGAAAAATTCATATCATAACAATAATAAAAAATAGTTTTCGATATGAAGTGTTATACCGCCTAGCACGACAACTCGCGGTTAGAAAAAAGTGCTGTGACTTCTGAAGAGCTTTTTAAAACATCAAAGCAGTGCTGAAACATTTTATTAATGAATGCACTTGTCTGTGAGGAATACAAATAATTGTTTTCTTATTCATTATAAGAACAGAAGCGTGAAACTAAACCTGACCACCTTGATGTATAAATTGCTTGCTTAGCTCAACATTAGATTAGCAAGCAGGCTATGGATCCAAACAATGTTCCACACACAGTATAGACGGGGCCATGAATAAAACCAGTAAGTCAAACTTTGCACAAAAGCATCATCTGATCGTGTTCGTTTTAGTCTCATCTAGCAGCAGTCTACTGCATCCAAACCACCTAGAAGACTTTTGCTATTCAAAGGTGCCACCATGGTATAATACAAGCTCAGTTGCAGCTAAGCTAACTGATACTAAAAGCACAGGTGACAGCAGGCTAAGTGCCAGGTGCCTCTCTGGGACTACCACTTTGGTGCAAAAGGGTAGCTGTAGTAGACTTTCATACCAAATCTTTACGAATGTGCACTAAAACGACAGGTGCTCTGTGGCTGGTTACAACCAAGACGTGAACAAGAAAATTACCTCGATGATGCTGGACAAGCTACAAGACCTTGGCTTAATAAGTGGACCAGGTCACATATTTTTGTTCCTGATGCTTTCCAGAATATTACAATATTTGTCACATTGGCATAGATGTTTTTAGTGAGATGAAATACTTAAAATGTAAAGGTGTAGCAAACTGCCTCAAAGTGCCAGAAAGGCCTCGGACCTCAGAGGGTTCAGGCAAAGGGATTCCCAACCCAGTATTGAAGACTGACATATCGTTTTGAAAGTACCATATTTTGATTGATTTGATGGGATTTCTTTCTTTTTTCTGCAACTGAGAAGTAAATGGCGATGTCTTCACAGTATTCTAATTTTTTAAATTCCTGTTTTCGTGGGTTTTATGAGCTGGAAATCCAAATTATGTACAAATAAACAACGAAGTACTTGAAATCGTTTAAGTTGTGGGCCCTGAATCTATCATCTATGAATGTGTAATGTTTTGAATGGAATTATGGGAATAAATAAACTTTTCCATGATATTCTAATTTTTTGGAAAGGGTCTGTATCTATGGGCAATTTAGCATGATGTGCATGTCTTTGAACTGTGGAAGGAAACCGGAGATCCTGGCAGAAAGCTACTCAGACACAGGGAGATCATGCAAAATTCCACACAAGAAGAACCCTGACTGGGAATTGAAGGAGCTTCAGCATCTATTTGCTCTTTGTTAATTTCCTGATTTAATTTAATGAAGGAAATTCATATTTGTAAATTAATATCTGTATATAATTATTAGGTCACTAATGTGACAAAAACACGCTGCTCATCTAAACAGTTTTTAAATATTATTTTTAAAAGACTGGTGCACTGTACTGTACGTTTTCATATTAAAGAGAGAATGGAAAAGTCAAAGTTTTGAGCACTGTTGGGAAGTCAGCAGCAGGTCCTTTAATCTCCATTGTACCTCATCATGACCTGACCTTCAGATCCCAAATTAAAGCCTGACACCCCAGAGGGCATTTTTTACGTATTGAGTTGTGGGTTCCATTGTATGTTATTAGGGGTGATTATTATGGGGCACCAGGTCAACACATTAAAATGATCCTCTGTGATAATGAATGTTGCGATGTGGTTGCAGCAGATAGAGATTAGGTTGAAAAATGCTGGAATATTCCATTAATCCACGCTTCTCACTAAGAGCAGGCCGAAATATAAATCAGTGTGTTATGACTCATCAAAACCCGAGCCAGCGGTGTGAAGCTTTGAACATGCCAACCACAATTACGACCAGGGCCTTCAAACTAGTTCCAGTACGGAAAGAGAGAGAGAGAGAGAGAGACAGAGAGAGAGAGAGAGAGAGAGAGAGAGAGAGAGAGAGAGAGAGAGAGAGA
>JBBPCY010069173.1:0-12145 GCA_037974405.1 Brachyalestes nurse
CACCAGCGCATTCACAGAGGACAGAAACCTTATCATTGCTTAAGGTGTGGATGGGGTTTCTATAAAAAGGGTAGTCTGCACGATCATCAGAGCAGAGACTGCATCACTCTTTAGAGTGTGGAAAGAGCTTCTTAAGTGAAAAAATTGTGGGTATCTCTGTCGCCTCAAAGGTCCTGTTCCTTACCAGGGCAGATTTTAGATTTCTTTCAGTATCTGTGTTGGTTTCCACTTAGAGCTTTGTTTTCTCCCCACGGTCCAAAGACCTTTTTTCCATGTATAATGTGAATAATATGCTGTTAAAATATGTGGCATGTGGACAGCCGGCAGTGTGATCTTGACTGGTTTGAAAAATTCTGGAACCTTTTTCAGCTAGTGCAGTTTGCATGTCAGTGTGACTAGTTTGAAAAACATTTAAATGTATTATTGTCATCTTTTTAGATGCTACATATTTTATTAGAATACAGAGCACATCATAAAAATAACTTTTATTTCATGGATGTTTCATTAGCCCCGTTTACATGGACACAATATTTCACTTTTAATCCAATTAAATGCGGAAAACAATTGAAAACGTCTCATGTAAACAGTTCAAGTAATCAGATTCGACTGAATCCGATCGCATTTTTAATCTGTTTAAAAGAGGTGGTTTAGACCTTTCTTTTAATCTGATCGATTGACGTAATTACTCATGTAAACAGGCAAATCAATTATTAGAACACTTCCCTTGTTCCTGCGCATGTGTGTGAGCTCGTGGCAGGTAGCTACGAGCTAGTAGCTAAGTATAGTTTACCTCAGGTACAGCAGTGACCAAAAAAAACCAAACAATTGGTCAGTCTCTGACACTGTTTTTATTAGATACGTTAAAACAGTTCAATATCGTGGAGCGCTTGGGTGGGTGTAAAATCCAAAAAAGAAACACCAGTACTGTCCAGAATCACCACAAGCTGTGAGCATATAAACAGAAATGTTTTTTTGTTCAAGTGTCCATGTAAACACAGCTACAGAAAAATGGAAATGATTGACAAAAAAACCCTGTAACCAAACAATAAACTCAAAACTTTTCACATTGTCATTTCAACTTCATCCTGGCATGAATTAAGGAACTTTTTCACATAGCAGGGACTGCAGGTACCCTGGTTTGTAAAAAAACTTTGAAAAAAGTTGTGTATGAAGTGGATTGGTAATGGAAACTAGACTGCATTAAGGCATAGAAAATGTGCACTTGCCCACTTTTAGATGGCTTAGTTAGTTTGTCTATCTACCTACTTTCCTACCTCTTTCCCTCCGTCTTTCCTTTCCTCCTTTAGAAGGCAGATTTCAGGTTTTGCCTCTCCTATGTTTTTCAACTTACTTCTGGATAACATCATAGCTCTAGCTGTTAGTTAAATTCAAATGACAGAAGATTTGGAATCCTTCTTTTAAATGGCTTTGGTTTATAGTTCTCACTCTTTCTCTGGCTAGAAGTGTCTTTCACATCATTTAGAAGACAGATTTCACTGACACAGTGTCCTCTCTCTCCTTATCTATGTTTTTCAACTTATTTTAGAGGTTTTAAATGGTTTAAATTGTGGATTTTGAATTTGTTTATACTGTTAGAATGGATGACATCATCGTTCCAAAGTTGTACCCATTCATTCCTAAGGGACATTTTTTCGCTGGAAAACGGGAATAACGAACGAACGACAAGACATAGCAAAAAGCTGTGAACAAGCTTGCTATTCCAGATCGTTCCCGACGATTGGTCAGATTTGGAACAGTGCTTCTATCTCGAAAGCCCTGGGAGGAGTAGAGGGCCAAAAAACGGGTGAACAGAATAAAGACGAAGATGATAAAACTTAAGAAGAACAATAGTGTGCTTGCTCTCAAAGGCTGCTGTGTGCTTGAGGGTCAAAGACGTGATGAGCCTTTTTTGGGGTCCTGATACATTAAATTAACAAAAAAGAGAAATAAATACATTTTGAACATATAAAGTTAAACTACATTGTCTACTTTATTATTTCAGTTACATTTAGAAAAAATAAATGCAAATGTATGTATAAAATAATCTCATGAAGTCATTCAGTGTAATGGTCCGAACCTTAATATCACTATTACGTCTTTAAATAAATATATACAATAACAAAATTAATATTTCACTTTCTAGGCATATTTTAAGTGCTACTATTGTATTAAAAGCACTTTGTGTTTCTGTTTTGTTTTGATATTAAAATCATCAGGACCTTTGTCCCAAATATTTGGTTCATTAGAGGTCATTCAGTGTCATGAGATCAAGATGCCATCATTTAAAAAACTGATAGTCACACTACAATCTGTGACATCATCAAAAGGACCCCTGAAGACCCCTGAGGTGATAAAGCAAGGTTGGTTTATCTCTTATAAATATTAGATATTTTCATCTTTTCATCCTGTGGTAACCTGAAATAGAAATCAGATGTCATTTAGTGAAATGCCAAAAAAACACTTTTAAAGTTAGATTTTCATTTAAACAAACGCATTTTTTAAAATAACTGTCATAAACTTTGTAGGTCAAGGTCATTGTTTGATATAAGTGGCTTACTGTTTGCCTGTATAATATGTTTAAGTATAAAAATGTCATCCAGTGTAATCAGTTCAGCTTTTTTATAATATTCATTATTATTATTAATTATTACATCATATATACATATTATACATATATATAATTATAATAACTAACAATAATAGTAATAATATGAATAATGTTTACAATAACTATGATGATGTTACAATAATAACATCTTTAAGGATATAATCATAACCCGATATGGTATTGGTATGGGGTCCGATTGGAAGAATATGAGCATTGTTTAAAGATTTCACATTGCCATTAATAAGAGAATTCGAGTTTCAATTAATAGCCTAAATATAGTATTTTAATAAGTCATGTAACTCCTTAATTTTCTAAAGCCATACACTATTTTTAAATGATGTATTTTATTACACGGCATGACATGTTAGGAGTCGCTACTTAGAAACAGGAGTAAAATGAATGTTGGTTACTATTTTTGCACAGAAAATATTAAAGTTAAAAAATAGACAATCTAATTTACCCAAAACAGAAAAATGTATCAAGGGGGCCTAGAAATGATCCTAAATTCTATCATACAAGTGAAATTTAGAATGTGCATAAGAACAGAAAAGGTGAGATTTGCTGAGAGGTCCTAAGCACCAGTAAGTAATCTGCAATGATAAATCCCACACCTTCTAAATCACCATGCTCAAGCAGGCTCAGGTGAATTTGCATTCGAAACGCCTCAATTAACTATATATGGTGTTAACATTCCCTTTAAGAACAGTGCAGAGTTTGTAACAATTTCTTGCTGGAATAATGAAGAAGCAGGCAAAGAAAATAAACTTTTCCGAGACAGAGATTGAAATGCTTGTAACGGAGGTTGAAGCTAACCGAAATATTTTGTTTAGTACACTGGATGCAGGTGTCACTGCCAATAGAAAATATGCTGCATGGGAGAAAGTCACAGCTGCAATGAATGCTGTAGAGCCTGGGCAGAGGACTTTGCCAGAAATATAGAAGAAATTGTTTGGTGTTAAACTCAACGCGAAAAAAACGTGTGGCCGCATACAATCATGCTATAAGTACAACAGGTGGAAGACAAAGCACGGCGAAGCTATCGGAGTTGGACGAACGTATTGCCGGTGTCATTGGAGACACTGCGTTTTCTGGAATTAAAGAACGCGGGGATAGTGACATTTTGGTACCCACAGAACAAGCTGAATCATCGGACGTCCAAAATGAGGGTAAACACAGTTTCCATACATTTATTTAGATCATAATTTGATTGATAACAAACTTTTACTCAATGGTTAAACACATTTGGGCTGCAATCTTATCCAGCGTTCTTTCCATATCCAGAAGCCTGCATTCCAGTCACGAAGGAGCCAGGGTCGTCGTCATCGGCTTCTGTGCGTCGGGCACCAAGGGTGTCGACGGATGAGGTCTTAAAAAATCAATAGGACACGACCAAGGCAATAAGTAAAATAAAAGAACAACTAATCACCATTTCCAATGTATTAATAGAAATCAGTGACTCACTGAAGGTAATAGCTTCATGTGCATCCCAAATGATTAATAAAAGTTAAATAACTGCTGGTTATTGTGCGAATGATTGCGTCAACACACATGGTCGGCCATCGAGCAGACTTGCCTAAAATCTCTGTATGAGCCCCGCTCTTGTCTGAATTGCAATGGCTTTAGAAAGTGCAAGGGTGCAAGGCAGTGCCTCAGGAATGGGGTCGTCTGGCCTTGGAGGTTCCTGCAGGGGAATGCCCACACGCCATAACCATGTTACAGACCTTTTCAGGACTATACTGGAGCGTTCCTCCTGTGCTAGACAAACACAGCCATCGACCCTTCAACAGAACTATTGCGCGCTCAATTGTGGTTCTAGTGCGTGCATGGGTTAAGTTGTAATTTTGTTAAAGTTAGTGTTAGATATTTTCAGTTTTGTGAAGTTTTGTTATACAAGAATCTTTTGCTACCACCTACTGGCGAGATTACATATGACACCACGAGAGTATAACTGGGACTGAAACCCAAAGGTTGTAACACTAATGAAGCAACACCACAAATAGTAGCCCACCTGTTGTGCAGCGCTCACCAATAAGCCATCCATCTTCAACAGCTCCTCCTTGCAGACAAAGTCCCACAGAGCTGTTCAGCAAAATGAATGAGTCGTGCGTTCCTCCTGGCCATCGCGCAACAACATTTAACAGGGTCAAATGAGCATCGTATATTAGCTGCACAATGTGGAATGAAACCCCTTCCTATTCACGTAATTATATTAGTTTTGGGATAGTGCTTTTATCGCTATGTGGGTGCAGTCTACTGCACCTATAACATTAGGAAATTCAGCGATGGCATGAAATCCCTGCTTAATCCCCACTTGTGCTGGACTTGTGTAAGCAAACTGAATATAGTTTGGGACCAGGGAGGTTATTTTATCCAACACTGCTGACAGAATCTTGCTCATAGACAGCTAGAGATGCCGGATCTATCGCCGACCTCACGCTGGAATGTGCTGGTAGCCAAAAATCCCAGGGTGGACAGTACCTGGCTTTTGTGCATTTTGTTTTGCGCTGTAGCATAGGTCCGATGACATTACACAACTTGAGCAATATTTGTCTTGGAAAGCGGTACCTACTCACAAGCCATTCTGTACTTTCGGCAAAAAAATCAGTGCGCTCTCTAAATACTCGCTCACTGCGGCACGCACGGTTCGCTAAATGTTCAAGCAGTGCAAGATGAGGCACGTTAACTTTTGGAAAACCTGTCCCATGTATGCTTTTATATGTGCATCACTTATGCTAATTTTTTTAATACATTTAGTACTTACGAATCAAATGACATCCAAAACAGAAGGTCCTATTGTTACGAGGTTCGGACATGCTGTTTCGCAATTCTACCACTGGGTGTTGTGCGTACGTGTTGTCAGAGGTATACGCACATTTCTAAGCACAAGTACAAATTCATAAATTCTACACTTTGCGCAGAAACGATCGTACGCACGCTTTACGCACAGATCTATGCCTACGCATGCTTGATAAATGAGGCCATTGGTTTACAAATGGTACTGCTTTTGGCTGGTAATGCCTTTGGCTGGTGTGTTATATATTTTGATAGATATTTGATAAGTGATTTTGTGATTAATTGATTAATTGGGCAACAAAACACTCAGGAGTCCAACAAAGATTTTTGTAATCTTATTTAAGTCATTTTTTTAAGTAAAAGTATTCACACAGTGGTTTGTCTCAACGTTTGGGTGGTGCAATTTTGTAAAAGAATAGTAGATATACTGACTTAAACCCCTTTACCAAGGAGTTACTATTTCTGTATGTCAGCATACATTTCGCTAGAAAACAGTATCATAACATGTCATTACATACCTAAAAGCATAGCATACCATAGCCACGAAATTTAAAGTTTTTGAACGTCAACATGGCGCTCTGCCATCATTGAAGCTCAGTGCTGGACTGGACCGGACAAATGGCCGATAGTAAATTTGGACCGGTCAGGTAAATTTGGTCTGGCACAGAATCCCTTCCCGGAAGAAAATCAGCAAGTGGGGCCCGGTGGGCCAGGAATCCCACCAGTAAACCCCCCATCCCCCCGAAAGCACGATATCGAGAGGGACCCCGCCAAGTTGCATAAATGTAAAATGTCAGCGCAGTAAAAGTGTGCTACAGTGTTTCACATAGAATGAGCAACGGATTTAGGCTATTGCACAGAGAGAGAACCACAGTTACTGTGTGTTGAATAGTCTGACAGCGCTGGAATAAAAACTGTTCCTGAATCGTGGTGTGTGTGAATTGTACTGAGTCTGCTGCCGGATGGCAGGAAAGTAAAACGTGGCAATGCAGGGTGGCTGGGGTCCTTTATGATGCTGTAAATGTCTGTTATTGCAGGGAGCGGTGTGCCTGTGATCATCTGCGATGTTTTAACCAGCCTCTGCAGAGCATTCTTGTCTTGAGCAGTGCAGCTACCATACCAAGACGGAACACTCCCCACGAGGACGGACTCCATAGCACACCTGTAGAAACTAAAGAGGACAAAAGTGGACACCCTAGCCTTCTTTAGGCGTCTGAGGAAGTGAAGTTGTTGGTGGGCTTTTTTGGTGACAGCTGCTGCATGTTCTGAGGACTTGAGGTTGGCACTGAGGGTGACCCCAAAGAGCTTGAAGCTGCTGACCCTCTGCACAGCACCTCCTCGGATGTAGATGGGGGGATGGTCCGCATCCTGCCTCCTAAAATCAAATACCATCTCTTTCATTTTGCTGATGTTGAGAGAGAGATTGTTCTCCTGACACCACTCTGCCAAGAGTCTCACATCCTCTCTATAGACCTCCGTCTCGTCGTTGTTGCTCATCAGGCCCACAAGGGTGGTATCAACATCAAACTTGACGATGGTGTGGAGCTGTATCTGGACACACAGTCGTGAGTAAACAGGGAGTACAGCATTGGGCTCAGAATGCTTCCCTGTGGCGTACCAGTGTTGAGACGAAACGAAAGAGGAACATGGCATAGGCAACGGAAAAGTCAAATTTATGAAACCTTGCGCACGTGCAAGCAAAATACGCTTTATAAATAGCACTCTACTTGGGACTGTCCGCACGTGAATTTGCCGCACATTCCGCCCTCCACACGCCCCGTTCAACCATACATGGTGCATGAATCACCTCATGAATATTTAAGAGTCTGACGTAAACCTGAAAAAATGGCACCATGGCAGTGGAAAAGTAAAAAAACACATTTAAAACCGAAATAGATTTGCTTGTGGGTGAAGTGGACAGCCGAAAAAAAAAATGTTTGTGGTCACAGTAGCGGGTGACAACGAAAAAAATATGTCTAAAAATATTTTAATAAAACGATATAAAGGCACAAATACACACACACACACACACACACACACACACACAAATATTTCTGATATCCTAACTGATAATTGTACGTGGAAATCCCCACTATAATGCTAAAACTGCAAATATTCTCTGATTTATTTATTGATTTATTTATTTGCTTTTTTCGTGGCAATGTTTTTTTAATGCTAACCCTAACCCTAAATTATTAAGAAGTTTAACCTCAGAGGGTTAAACGCTGCTGTACTCAGAGTAGGAGCGGACTGAGCGCAGCCCGGCGAACAGTAAATTATTGAACTGTAAAAATGACTGGTGATTACCTGTACATTTGACTATATTTTTTAATGAAAAATTGAATGAAAAACTATTTTATTCCTGTATTTACCTGCTTATATCAAAGAAAACGGTAGCGCATACCAAAGAAAATGCCGTGCATGAATTACAGTACAGTCTGTACAGTTCTCTGTAAACTGTACAGTAGGAATACGGGCTTACCTTTATATTTTCGTTAATGGTGATGTATTAAACTGAGTTTAAAATGAAATGAAAGTGTTTTGGGAGCATATTTGAGGGAATATTTAGGATTTACATTATGAAAATAGGATTTTTTTCCACTTTATTTTTTCCGCGAGTGTTCTTGAAACCCCGCGATTATACTATAATACAAAAACAACACTACAATCACTGTATCCAATGTTTAATTAGGAGGGGTGGGTGGGTATCTCTCTACCACGGAAGGCATTGAAAGTGTAGATTAAATTAAGATTCAAGTCGAATTATATATTTTACTATTTTTATATTTTTTCACTATTAGAAATATGTGACTGAATATGTGAAACTGAGTGTATGGTGTATTACTCAAAGCACAATAAATGATTACAGGTCTATTTGTACAAACATACTCATCCTCTTCGCCCGCGGTCGCATTTTTTTTCTTCTAAAATGTTCGCACGCATGGGTCAGAGTTTGCGCACATATACGCACATTCTGCCGTCACGTTTTTTTCTATAGATTGCAACTTATGTGTACTAAAAGGCGTCCGCATCTTTTAGGCCCGTTTTGTGCGTAAGCAACGGTTATAAATGAGACCCCTGATCATTACAGGATATGTGGCTCTGAAAAAGGATGAATGACTGAAATAGTCCAAACAGTCCATCTCTACTGTCTCTTTCTGTTCTGGCTGGTCTTTAAAATAGCCTGAGAGTTACTCCTAGCTGAATATTAAATAACTGTGCTGTAGTATTTATGGACAGTGTGTTGTTTTGTAGAGAATCAGGAAAGCCATGACCAAAACTTGAATTCTTTGTTGTAGATTGTTTGGAGTCTTGACAGAAACTTAATGAAGAGTTTCATTTCTGCCAACATAAAATAAAGTCCTTTGATTATACAAACTGAAGTTTATTTTTTATTAGACAATGTTGACGTTAACAAAGTTAAAGCGATCACAGCAATACTGAACCCAACACTGATGGGCTCTGTCCAACCTAAAGTATGAGGAACTATGTGGGAAAATTCCTGTCAAGTTTTTCAGTTGTTCTCCAGTTCATCACTAAATTGTTGAAGAAAGGACCACAGAAAGTTAAAAGGGCAAAGTCCCTGCGTTCTTCAGCACCGGGGCTGTCATGCTGTGATACTGGCTCTCTGCTGTAGTCAGTGCAGAGTATTTTCAGGGGGATGTGCACTCAGAGTAACAACAACATGAGTTTCATTTGGGTGTTGTCCCTCATCTGAGAGTCTGTAACCTAAAAAGTTAATATACAGTGGCTTGCAAAAGTATTTGGCCCCCTTGAGTTCCACTTCTCACGTGTACCGCACTTTGTATTGGTCTTTCACGTGGAATTCCAATAAAATAGATTCATGTTTATGGCTGTAATGTGACAAAATGTGAAAAAATTCAAGGGGGCCAAATACTTTTGCAAGCCACTGTATGTCGTCTTTTAGTTTTAGCACTGGTCAGCATTATCAGTCCTGTTTAAAATGCAGGCTGGCACACTGACTGTCACCATCACAATCTCAGGATCCAAACAGCACATCTTCAAATTGTTTATCTTTATTTGAGAGTGAGGCTGTTGATGATGAACTACCAACATCTTGCTCTGTGCTGCAGTTTGTGGTATCTAGAAGACTTCTCCAGTAACAGCCTCAAGTTCTCATTAACCTCAACAGAAGTCTCTAACATAGAACAGAGAAAACAGATCTCTATTTATCATAAGAGACTCAAAAACCGCTAAACTGCTAAATAAACCAGGATCATTTTATTAAATCTGTTTTGTTTACTTACAATCAAACTGTAAAGAGAATTCTAATCATGGTATACTTAATAAGAAAGGATGTGTGCACACAGGGCGTGTGTGAAGCGTCTAGTGCGGTAGGTCAGGGTAGAGGTGCTTGTAGCTTGTAGTGCACGCTGCATGTTGCTTTCTGCTTACAACCTTCTGCTTTCAGCTACCGCCGCTGGCTAGCTCCTGCAGGTGTGAAAGAGGAGCTGAGTGCGTAAGTCTCCTCATGCCAGTACACAGCCTCTCCACCGCCAAGACCCTTGCGGTGCCTCCTTGTGGCCACACATGGTAACTGGGTACTTCGCAGTCCCAGGCAAAACTGCAAGGGATCTTGGAGCAGCAGTGGGCCCCAGAGACGCGGTGTGCAAGCCCACCACACGTGGATATGCCTTGGCACCGGTCAACCACTGCCCCAGCTATGGGCAAATAGCCCCACTGCCTTGTGGGTAGGTCTACTGAGGCAAGGCTAAGGGAGCACACCCCTACAGAAAAGTGATGCGCTGGCGGTGCACAAAGGCGGGCCTAAACAGAGGTAGGACCCGGCAGCCTCCTACAGATATGATGTGGGACAGGTCGTCTTAGGCCCACCCATGCCACTAGGTCTACCTCATCATGGTGATTGGAGGTAGCGCAACTCCTACGACACTTTACAAATCTCCTCGCGCAGGTATCCACCTCTGACCATGGTGAATACTACCTGGACCTACATCTGGTTGAAGACTGGCGGCGATGGGGTTTCTGGCAACGGGAACAGGTACGAATGGACTGGAAGCTCTTAGTCGGAGCCCGGCACAGGGTATTGGTCGTCGACCGCTGGGACCGAGTGGCAGATGTCCTCGGCAGACCCCTGTGCGACTGAGCAGCCCTATTCAGGGATCCCACAGCTCTGAGGAAGGGCCTAGAAAAGGTGGCCTAAAAATGCCACTCAACCCAAACCTGGACAGGTTACCGCGCCTGTCGGGTCATTCCACCACTGCAGTCGGGACAGAAGAAAGAAATCTTACAACCTGAAACTGGCAACATGGAACATAAGAACCCTCCTGGACCTCCATGGCAACTCTGAAAGACCCCGTAGAAGAACAGCACTGGTTGCGGCCGAGCTGAGTCGCTATAACATTGACAGGCTACTGGCTGAAGGATCATCAACAGAGGAGGTACACCTTTTTCTGGAAAGGCCACCCTACTGGCGGACAGCATCTGCATGGTGTGGGACTGGCCATTAAGAACACACCGCTGCCAAGGCTCACCGAAACACCTGTGGGCATCAGTGAGAGATGAATGACCCTCCGTATCCCCCCGGTGAATAACCGATTTGCCACACTTCTTAGCATATATGCTCCAACCCTGTTCTCCAACAGTGAGATGAAAGACTTCTTCTATCAGTCACTAGATGAGGCTCTTCGCAGGATCCCCAGGAGTGACAAGATCATTCTGCTTGGGGACTGTAATGCCCGAGTGGGCCAGAACAGTGAGGTATGGACAGGAGGACTTGGCAAACATGGGATTGGTCAGGCCAACTCAAGTGGTATGAGGTTACTTGCCCTCTGCTCTGACCATAACCAATACCATCTTCCAGCAGAAGGCTAAGTCTTCAGCGTGTCATGGGGATTACCTGGCGGGACCGAGTACCTCATACAGAGATACTCAGCAAGACAGGCTGTATAAGTATCGAGGAAACTATCACGCAACATCAGTTGTGATGGCTGGGACATGTTATAAGGATGCCCTACTGCCTCGCAAAGTGCTGTATGGACAACTAGACCATGGTCAGCGCTCTGCGGGAGGTCAAAAGAAGCGCTACAAAGACCAGCTGAAAGCAGCACTAAGGGGACCTGGAGCACATTGCTGCTGACCGCAACACCTGGCAGCAGCTGGGCTCAGAGGGGATCCAAGCACTGGAGGAGGAAAGGACAGCCAGGAGACAACAGAGGAGGCTGAGGACGGGTAACACATCCATGGCTGCCAGTAACACCACCACCACTCTCACATGTGCTGCCTGCAATAGGACTATACAGCCATCAGAGAATTCATCGCTGAAGGACAGAAGTGGACGTCATCATCGGATTCAATGGACATCCGCAAGCAAGAGTGTGTGTGTGTGTGTGTGTGTGTGAGTGTGTGAGTGTGTGTGTGTGTGTGTGTGTGTGTGTGTGTGTGTGTGATTTATGTTTTATTTTCTGTAGAGGAAGTCTCTTTGATGATCCTCTTCCCTGGTGCGCTTTAATGTGTATGTTTGTGTCTGGATGAGGTAGCAGGGATGTGTGTGTGTGTGTGTGTGTGTGTGTGTGTGTGTGTCAGTGGAATGTGTGTGTTCGGAGAGGTCGCGTGGCATGAGGTTGGAGGTCACTGGAAACAGGAAATGTACCTGGAGACTGCGGTTTCCGCAGAGACGGGGGAGGGTGTTAAACACACACACACACACACACACACACACACACACACACACACACACACACACACACACACACACACACACAC
>JBBPCY010069184.1:0-12144 GCA_037974405.1 Brachyalestes nurse
ACAAGGAGACCTTCCGAGTTGCATATCTCGGTGGGGAAAGCACTCAGACACGTCAAACTCCACAGTTCGGTAGATCTTGAGGAGATCTTTCCAACTAGCCCCAATTTGTATTTTTAGTCAGAGTAAATCAGGTTTTATTATCCGAAAACCGTGTCCCAATACTTCTGTCACGCTTCCGAGCTGCATATCTCGGCGGGGAATTCAAATTAAAAGACGGGTTCACCTTGAAAAGAGGCGAATACGGGGTTACCTTTATATTTTCTTTAAGTGTAATGCATTAAACTGAGTTCTGGGAGCACATTTAAGGACATATTCAGGGTTTACTCTATAAAATAGGCATTTTTTTGGCTTTTTTTTTTTTTTACCAAAACGCAACAATGCGGTTTTTCCACTTAATGCGGGTGCTCTTGGTACGTAACCCCCGCGAAAAGCGAGGGATTACTGTATAATAAAAGGGGTAAAATGTAGGATAGCGTAAAAGGAAAAGGGAAAATAGTAAAATTGTAAACTAAGGGTAAAAAGTCCAGCAGTTAAAATGTGTGAGGAGAATTTATTAGTAAAAAATTATAATTATGACTTTGAGTAAGGATTGGGTGAAGTAGTATATACACGAAATGGCCAGAAAGGGATATATATATGTTTAATCTGGGGGATGTGTGAGGGTTTAGAAGCCCTCATTTAGGATTAAAAATCAGGGGGTAAAAGAGAGAAGAAAAAAAAATTAAAAAGAGAAGATAAATTAGAAATCTTAGAATGGGTTTAAAAATAAGCAGACAAATATTTTTGTTGAAAGTAGCAGGTAAGAGGGGAGAATGGTGAGAAATAGTGAGATAAGAACATCTGGTATGAGAGTTAAACGGAGTGCACCAAAAAAGAGAAATTTAAAATAAAATAGCAGAGGGAGTTAATGACACTATTCAGGAAATTAAGTCAGACAGCCTATAGTGAGCGTCAGTACTGCAGACGTCAAACACAGCAAATCCTGAAGGGAAACTGCGCTAAGAGAACAAGAGACAAGAGATGGCCATCAGCATCAACCATCCCCAGGCTGCCTGGAGTCTGAGGGGGGTGTGGAAAAAGCACAGCTATTGTCCAGAAATCTATGAAGGGAACCTGGAAGACAGGGAAGAACAACCTGGCGACCTCCACAGGAATAGGGTCACAGAAATTTTGCTGTTAAATTTACAAACAGTACAATCATGGCTGCAAGTTAAGGTAAATATAAAGTTTAAAAAAATGCCTATATAGATAGTTACAGGAGTGAGGTATACATGTTTTAATTTAAATTGTGTTGTAAATCTCTCACTGTTAGGAAAATTTGTTATGACAAATGAGTATAGTTAACACCAGTGAGGGATCCAGTTAATTTGACAGTGCAGGATAAGAGGATTAGTATAATCTATTGGGGTTAGAACGTACTCCTGTGAAACTGTAGTGAAGCAGGTTGGGAACTCAAATTTGGTGTGCTCCGGATGGCATTCATATCAGCAAAATGTGGGTAAGTGCACTAGTAGATATAGTATAAGGGGACACGAGCAAGTGAGTACTGGTTGGGAGAGAATATTTATAAATATTCTGCCAGATGCTAAACAGTTTACATTAATAGATGTGTGTTCCCATAGAAAAATAAAGTATTTTGTGTGTTCTTACAAGAAGGGAAGCAATGAGGGAGACAAGGCTCCCTCAGAGGTCTAAACATTCTCCTCACACATTTAATCAGGTTTTGAGATGAAATCAGGAGAAGCTTTAAACAGCATTATTCTGTAATATATAGTAATGATTCAATTTTATGTTCCCCTATGATAAGAGTAATGCCATAAGACCTTAAAGTAGATGAGGGGGGACATTACGTTTCATAGGTAAAATTATGCCATTGTAAAAAAAAAAAAGTAAAATATCTAATGAAGTAGGTGATGCATAGAGCTGAACTAACACCTAAATATGGAAAAGCTGTTTCATGTATATGCTGTTAACCGGTGAGGTAGTTATGTATTGATAAGTATTGGTGCAGGGAAAGATCCAGAAGAAGGGAAAAAGTAATCCATGGCGTTAAATTTAGAGGAAGTGACCCAGGGATGTCACTATTCTATTAGGGTGTAGTGGAGTATTATAAATGCAAGGTAGTGTCTGTGGTAACTATGGGATGACTAGTGATCATTTACTCTTTTCATGAGGTCATATAGTTAATAGGAAAGAGTAGATTTATATTGGCATCATTGAGAAGGTTATAATAATAATCTTTATTTATATAGCCCATTTTAAAAACAGAGATACGAAGTGCTATATAAACTCAAAGTAAATGAACAAAATTAAGTTGTGAAGGTTATTTTTTTTAAAATTATATACCAATTAAAACATATTGATATTTACTTATGCAGACTTATAAAAATGAGAAATTGAGAAACACTGAAAACAACTCTGACAAAGCTTAACTCAAATAAAAATATAGTAATATGTATTTTGATTAAACTCTTAAGAGACCTATGAATGTTAGACCTGGTGAGTTCTGTGGTACTATCAAGATCATAAGTAAGGAAATAATCATGGAATTAAGGGGAATCAATAGGTTGGTGAGGTGACTGGGTAAGCCTCAAAAATGTGAAGTATCTAAAAAGGCCCTACTGGTAACAGGAGATTTTGTGAGTAGTTTGAATGATTTGGAATAGATATAAAAGCAAATAATATTATGTTATTGAAAGTTTGAAAGTTTGTGGAACAGCAAGGCAAGACAAGATGGGTTGTGGAGTGTGAGAGACTGCTAAATGCATTATATGCCAATAATAATACGACTAACAATACTAATCACTAATACACAAGAGTTATAATAAAGTTTATGAGGAATATTAGTGAGGAAAAAAAGTTTTGGGGATTCTTGGAAGGTACTGAGGGATTATTGGATCCAGATCAAAAGGATCTCCTATCTGACTCCTCATTAAAAGCATGGGGGAGAACCATATTAAGAACATCTTGGAAACAACTGAAAGCCTGATTGAGGGGCTATATAGAACAATTAATTACTATGTGTAAGGAAATCTATCTACAGAAGAGCCGGTGAATCCAATAAAACCAGGTGACCAGGTTTACATAAGAGTATTCAGAAGGACGTGGAATGAGCCCAGACGGAGTGGGCCTCATAAGGTGGTAAGAGTCACACCTACAGCAATACAAGTGGAAGATAATACAACTTGGTATCACCTTAACCACTGTACTAGAGTTCCCAGAAATCTGTTGCCTAGAGTGGAGTTGGAAGGAAGCGATAGTGTGGAGTCCTCCACTGGAGAAGGCCACTGTGGAGCTGACCAGGAGGTTGCAGCACCGTGCACTGAGGCATCAGAGGAAACAGGGAAATTGGAGGAGAAAGCAGAGAGGCCCTGGACAAGGTCACGGGCAGTATGATTGTTCCCCATCTCAAAATCGGCTGGATTCCCCGGTAACAACTTGTGGCCAATTAACAGCACCGGACGAGCATCCAACACAGATGAGCATTCTTAAGGAAAAAGAACTGTATCAAGTATTCCTGACCTTTGGATATTTGATAATGATGATTTTATTGATTTTGGGGTTTTTGACTACTTTTTCTCAGCTGATTCAAGTGTGGGCCAATAGGGACCTCCAGAGCTTTCAGATCTCATCAATATATACATAGGTTCAATCTGGTCATAGGATTATGGAATGTGATGTTCATTAAAGTAGGCATTGTAATAATTGGAATTTTCCTAGTAGTTGGTATGTTGGCATGATGTGTAATTCCGCTTTTAAAATTGACAGTGACCAGGATAATAACGAACATTGTGAATAGCCTGATGTTTGTTGTTGCAGCTTAGGACTATTCATCTCTCTTCTTCCCGTAATACTAATAGAGGTGATTTTATTTAGTAAATATAGATAATTCATTCCGTGGAGGTGCTTTAAGTGTGACCAGTGATGTGCTAGAAACCTTTCCTGGTTCATGCCATCGGTGCCGGACAACTGTGTGCAAAGTGCAACGCCGGTCGAAGAATATAATTTGATGTTTCAGACTATAATTTGATGTTTTATCTGTTTGGGGAAAATGATTGAGAGGTTTATCCCGCACTTATCCCGTTTTTATTTCTGTGTGACGTTAGTTTCTTATGTGTGTGGTTAGTATTTTTCTTTTATATGTTTTGTGATTTTTGTTTTGTTCTTTTGTGCCTTTTGTACTGTTCATTTCTGATCCTGTGTCTAACAGGCAGTTTACCTCTTTTCCTTCAACTTCAACACAGGCAGTACATTTCAATCCTACCAGTCCAGCTGGTAGCTTCAAAGGGCTCTTAACAGCCGCTTGTTTATTGAATGTCAGTCAGTGCTTTGGGCTTTGTTTCACTCCAGCCGCCATCTGCCCTGCGATGGAGACTGACTTCAGTTTAAAGGCTCAGCGGCTAGTCCATTTTGAAGATCCCATTCGGTTTGTTTCGCTCTCAACTTTCGCCTCTTGTTCAGACTGGACGAGGGAGTCTTCCAGAGAATGCCTTCAAGCGGAAAGAGGCACCGGTTGAGGGCACTGGATCGCTCATTCTCACAACATGTTCCATGATCACTCTCTGGATGCCTGGGTGGTTTATAGAGGACAAAGGAAACCTCACAGACACAGAATTGGCAGAGCCGGCCGGCATCAGCTTCTACCAAACCATGGGGTGATGTGGCGCCCAAGTTCACTTTGACTGAGTTTTCGGTTTCAAGTCTTAATTCGGATAATTTATATCCTTTAGTTCTCTGGGGGTGATGTCTACACCTGTCAGATCTTGTGGGGGTTCTCCATTATCATTAACTTGTGACTTTGAGCATTCGGCAGTGTCACTGGATGTGGCAGGGCTGTAACCACTACTCATTTTGTGTACACGAAACATAGCGTTCACATCAGTGGGGCTCACTATTGTCAAAGGCAACTGAGGCTCAAGGTTACACATAGCTGTCTTTTGTGAAAACTCAACAATTGCATTGTGATGAAACTCAGACTGCAGATCATCAATCAGTAAGTTGCGTCATATAGAACCAAATCTCTTGGGGTAGGTTTCTATGACTTCATCCGCTTTAGTGTGAGTTAACCCACTGATAATCACTGCATTTTCTATGCTAACTCCTTCTCGTTCTATCACATCCATCTTGATTTTGTTCACTATTAAATGCTTATTTCAAAGGTTATTCACTTCAACAGCTGCTGGTTTCCCTCTCCTAGCTGGCTCGCCAAATTTTCTTTGTAGCATATACAAATGACTTAAACTCAGATAACTCAGAACACTATGCAACTCAATGAAATAAACACTAGGAAAATAACTCGGTGTGTGATTCTTTGTAAAACAAATAACAAATATAATTTCAGTCAAAATTCAAGAAACAGAAGCAATAAATCCACTCGACTCTTTATACACGTGTAGAATTCAATATTTCACCCCTAAAGCAATTGAATCACTTCACTGTTTATTCGGTTTGATTCAGTCCAAGAGTCAATTTATCCGAGTCAAAAGAATTGCTGATTCTTTTTTAAAAAATCTGGATCTTCAATCAAAGTTCCCCACTGCAAAAATAGGAAAAATCTAAATCCAAGGACAAAAAAATTTAATCTTCCTACCGGTCTGTTGGTTTGTACACACAATCAACAGGTACCCAATTCCATGGGTGGCTCGCTAATTATATATATCTCTCCTTGTGTCTCCACACGAGGTCGGGAAGACTCGTTCCCGGGTGCAGTCAAACTCAAAGGAGAAGAGGATAAAGAAAAAAAACCCAGTCTTGCATAACACGAGACAATGTATCAATTAGTACTATAAATCAAGTATACACATACTTCACTCTACTCTAACCCACTATTAGCCCTTTACGGTGAACTTTTAATGGTTTTAAATGTTATAAAACACAAAATTAGCATAAATATGAGTTGCGACTCACCAAAGTGAAGATTGCAAAAGCTTGATCAAAGAAAATTGCTTGTAGCAATCAAATCTACATAATCCACGTGAGCATTATTTCACGAGTTCTCCGCCACATCCCTTCTCACTCCAAACGACTGCCTTTCAATCCGACAACAATCTAACTCTCAGCAACAGCTTCGTTGCTGCAGCCTCCACTAAAACAACTTTTCTATCTGTTAAATCACTCCTTGGATGTGGAAAACTCAACTTCACTCTGGATCTTACTAATTCCAGTCTTATGTCTCGCTCTTTCTCGTACATCTCTCCAGCCACTTCTCCGCTCCTCTTTTTTTCCCGCCAACCCAAAAATGGCGTGTGGGCGGAGTCTGCTCAGCTAGTTCTACTGCCGATTCTTAAAGAGCCCATCACTTCATTTTGTGAAATGATCAAATAAGCCATTTCCTTCATAAATTTCACTTTCTACAAGTGACCTGGGTTACACATTCATTTGCGTTCAAATAGGGATAATATGTTTTTAGTCTTGTTGTGTGTTGAGAATGACTTCAAGTGGTTTGGAATAGCCAAAGTTTTTTCAGAGTTGTTGGCAGATCTGAAATCTTTGGAGATAGATGTAGATGGATAAAGCTTGGGTTGATGGGGACAACTTGGGTTTTCATTGCATAGGGTTTACAGAAATCTTCAGCTGCTCTCAATATTTTTGCAGGTACTGTGAAGTAACACGAAGTGAGTTTTATGCTGATCCGAATGCCTGTGTCCTCCACGCATATGACGCGTCTGTTGCTGTTCTCCAGGCTGAAAATATCTAAGACGTCAGAGGAATAAAGGTAAACTCTATCTTTAATACCCTTGAGTCTTTTCAGGTATCCCAGCCTGGTCTCCCGCCTTGTTTAGGTTATGACCTCTTTGAAGGAGTTGTGTCATATGATCTAGCACTGTACCTGAAGAACATTATAAAAAATAGAAAATGGTTCACATACACCCTTTTAAACAGGCGCATTAAGCAGTTCAAGTATAAAGGATCCGAAGCACTCACAAAGCCATGTACTGTCAAACCTGACGGAGCCAAGTTATCAGGGCAAGCCATTCAAAACTGGAACCTTTTGAGATTGCTGCCAGTTTTGATTGGTGACAAAGTGCAAAACCATGAATATGAAATATGGCAGTTAGCTCTCCAGCTGAAAGACATTGCAGATCTTATTTGTGCTCAGAGCATTTCCTTGTCCCAGATAGCATACGTTGACATTTTGATCCAAGAATATTTGGAGCTAAGAAAGATGTTGTTTCCTGAAATTCAACTAAAACCCAAGCACCACTATTTGCGCCATTATTCAGCACTGTTGTTGAAATTTGGTCCATTGATGAGGTTATGGATGCTTAGGTTTGAAAGTAAAAACAGTTATTTTAAAAGATGTGCCAGACACTTGAAAAACTTCAAAAATATTTGTCAAACTTTGTCAGCACGTCATCAGATGTATCAGGCTTATCTTTTAGCTGGGCAAGGATGCCATATACTACTGTAAGTAAAGGAGAGCTGTGACACTATTAAGCATGCAGTCTGGGAGTTAGCCTTTTCAGAAAGTAATACCACAATTACCACAGACATTCAGTACAAGGGCACTGCATATAAAAAAGGACAGTTTCTTGTGTACAGAAATGACAAGTATATTGAGTTTGGTGAACTTCTACTCATCTTGATTCAAAATGACACATCTGTGTATGTGTTGATGTATATCCACAAAGGCATCTTCCTCTCAGAATACCATCTGTATTCTGTGACAAAGGACAGTCTTGTGTTACAGTGTATCAACATTAATGACCTGTCTGATTTCTATCCTTTGGTATTATACATTCTTGATGGATACCAAGTCAGTCCACTAAAGCACAGAATGGTGGCAAAATAAAGTCTAATTAATAGCTCACCAAACTCCCGAGAACAGCTCACCATCATCTGTGGAAGCCTCACCTACCCAATCGCTGTCATCGCTCTCTGTTTCACCCCGAAGTCTATCATCAACCTCCTCCAGCAGCCCAGGACGTGACACACATTGGGATGACAACTTTGAAATTCCATGGAGTAAACTTCCTTCAGTGATGCATTCTTTTGAGAGGGGGAAAAGGCCTGGCCCAAAACTGAGGAGGCAAATGGTCTGGATTGTTGACAGAGATGATGGAAAAATGCCCTCATGTAGGTGGAAAACATTCAACTGACGTTGCAAAAAATAGTGGCAAAATATCCCAATTCTCTGCAAGAGAAGTAATAGAGGGTGATATTGTTGGAACAGGCTACCTTTCCCTTGTCAAATAGTTGCAGAACAGAATTGAAAATGTGAGGCGCACTTCAACACCCAAAATAAGAAAAAGAAAACATCAGACTGACTCAGACCACACAGACGAGATCCCATTAGAAGAAAGAGCAGCAATGCAGGACACATACGGGTGCATTAAATGGAATGTAGAATTTCTGCCTCTTGAAGAAACTCCAGAAAGCCAGCAGGAAAAGATGGAAAAACTCAAGGTGATGATCCAACGAGCTGATGTCAATCCAGAAGAGGTCAAATGTCTAATGAAGTCCACTTATTACACACACAGCGTCGACATGTCAGTCAGGGGAAAAATATCAAATGCCTTAGAGATGAGTGGCCATTTTGGTTTGATGAACTTGGCATGTCCGTCCACTTCAAGGAACTCACTGGCCCATACAAAAAATATATATAATACAAAATATATTATAGACAATTTATTTTCACCAGTTTAAATATATGGACTAATATATTGACAAAAATATATAGACCAAACACCAATATATTTTTTAATATATTTTAAATATACAAAAAATTGCCGCTTTGGTATATTGCAGTATTGTCACGTTTCTAGGCGAGTCCCAAAAGCTAGGGGCACACAGACACGGTTCCATTCCTTTTGCTTTTGCTTTTGCTTTTATTCACAACTTCAAACACAAAGTAACGGTGAACCCACAACTCAACAGTGAAACAGAAACCCCTATATACTAAACACAACACCCAAATGAACCAATAAACAAACAGAACCACTCAATACTAATTAAACCCAGGTGAAAATACAAAAAACCCCAAAAAACCCACAGCAACCCCTGCTGGCTGCTAGGGGGGACGTAACAATACTTAAATACTCAGAGCTCAAGACTTATTTGCCGCATGCAGTTATTGCTGGTACAACATAGACTCTGCTACACATGGTAAAAATTGAAGAAATAAGTATCAACATCACAAAAACGTGTAAGTAAAAAAGTATAAATATATACGTGTAAGTATATAAGTTTGCAGTGTGTATGTATGTCAGGATTGCAAGAATGAGTTAACATGCAAGTGTAATGAGACGATAGAGGAGTTAAAGTAAAAGGAGTATATGTAATCCTTTTTGTAATAATTTTGTCACCCCTAGAAATTGTCTTAAAGAAATGTAGCTGAGGCATGGTCCTATTTAACTTTAGGTAAGTTTGAGTGTTCATAAGCTGTTAAGTAGTTGTATATGACCTCCAATTTCACTGGGTTTAAATATGATAAGACACAGAGGTCAACATGGGGAACATAAGAGAATACACACATGATATCAGACAAAAGCATGCTGACCTTCATTATGCCATGCAATAGCTATATGAAACGGCTACATGGCAAAAATGCCTTTATCCATGCCTGTAGGCTTTAGAAGTAACATGAATCTCCAAGAATTACACTTGGAGCATGGAACAACACTGTAGCATTCTAGGGTCACTAAGTCTCCACAACTAAAATGACATGCCACCATAATCATTCCAACAAACTGTATTCCTTTATCCAGTCACAAACATAAGTAACCAGACACTAAATATGACCTTCCCTTCCGCATAAAAAGAGCAGTTTTGCATTTTCCATGTACTGTCTACAGCAAACAGTTTTGGCTCATGCATCACTTTTTACATAACATGTGAACATACATAACAAAATACCTCCTGTATTCACCTGAAACTGCCATGCAAGACTTCAAAGAACTCAGTAAACCCTGTCTCCCACACCCCCACTCTCCTATAAGAAACTGAGTCATTTTATCTTGGTACGATCAATAGACATGTTAAATGATTGTTTTTCCTTATGATTCAAATGTAATATGTGAACTTGTTTAAAAATATACATGATATTTGTTTGACTCAAGGAGTGGTCAGTCAGCTCAAAGCACCAGAGGCACGTATAGGTAAAGGTGGTAATCAAAGCACATAATTTCTTGTTCTAATAAGATCCTGAAATCCTTTGGTACAAGATACGGCTAATATATTTTTTTTACATCAGAGTGTGATTTCTAGGACATTATATATTAGTGATACTACACAGCACAGAGCAGTGTAGTCATAGTCATACAATTATTATATGTTCTGAAATTCTTTCATCCAAGCACCTAGAGTTCACTATAGCTGCTGGAATGTTGATTGGGAAAAAAATAAAGCTTTTTGGGAATAAAAAAAACTTTGCACATAACAAGCAGTGTTTGCATGTTATGTCATGTCAGTAATTAGTAATCATATTTTTTATGATAAGTTCTGAAATTTAAATAGGAAAACATATTACATAGTGCTGAATTGATTTGTGTTGTATGCTTCTTTCCTGAAAAATGCTATCATCAAGGATAAAGATGGTCCAAAATCCATGTTCAGAAAACAGAAACTTCCATCTTAAAAATCACTTCTTTAAAATAGTATAGAAGAATGAAGTCTGAAGACATGGTCGTGAGGACGGTGCTGAGTCAGATTAGAACATGGAATAGCCTCCGTCTGTAGAAGACGAGATTTTTCTCATTTTATAGATTTATATTGATGATAGTAGATGACAAATTTCCTTGATCGAAAATAAATAATGAAATACCATAAATATAAATAAAATAGAAATAGAAATATATACACACACGTCATATGTTTTAATAGAGTAAAAATGATTATATGAACTAAACACTTTCGTATTCAATAAATTCATGTATTACGGTAAAGTGTAATGTGGCCATATGTCGTTTGTGAACACACCACAGCACAGTGTGAACAGGACAAAATTCTTTATCTGTTTTAAACACATTCATCCAAGTGAAGCAGCGGGCATCCAGGAACACCGCGCCCAGGGAGCAGTGTTTTGACCCAGTCCCTTGCTCAAGGATGACTCAGAGGCACAACTAGCAGTCCTGGGATTCAAACCCACAACCTTCTGATTGCAGAGGCTGCTCAATGGCTGGATGGTATAGAAGACAGGGACCAAGATTATTATCTATTACAGAATTAAGATCTATTACACCACCCTGTACCCAGAGGCCGTCCCCCCTCTGGAAAGCCACCTCACCCCACCTGCATCTTTCATTCAGCCACAGCGGGATTCCCAAAGACATCCTGTCTGATCAGGGGACAACAACATTTGTATCGAAGGTCAGAACTGACCTTTGCTGGCTGCGGCAGGTAAGACACTTGAAGGCATTATTATGGTGGAGTCCACCACCCCCTGGTCTAGCCTTATGACGGTGGTCCCCAAGCTCGACGGCATTATTTCTATTAACTCTATTAACTATTTCTGGTAACTTAACCAGATTTCCGACAGGTATCTAATGCCATGGGTGGATGACCTCATCGAATGGCTGGGCAAGGTTAATCTCGGACACCTTGGACCTCACCAAAGGCTCCTGGCAGGTGGCATTGTCCCCCGACACGAGACTCAAAAGGCGGTATAGGGCTTTTCCGTTCAGGGTGCAGTGAGCTCCAGCTACATTCCAGCGCCTGGTGGATGTGGTCCTCCACCCCCACAAGTCCTGGTATGCAGGCCCTGTCCATCAAGTGGAGATTGTTTATAGGTTCTGGTACAACCTCACTGGCAGACACCTCATGCTTGTCACGGACAGTGTTGGGGAGTAACGGAGCACATGTACCGGCGTTATGTAATCAGAATACAAATTATTAGTAACTGTATTCCATTACAGTTACCGTTAAAATAGATGATAATCAGATTACAGTATTTTTGTTGACATAAATGGATAACATTTATGTAGTTATTGTGTCATTACGGTAGGGAGCAGCCGGACAGGAAAACATTTTTCTGGCTTATTCACCTGGGTGATTATGCCTGGTTCTCCTCATGCCACTCACTTGAATTTTAAAAGTTTTCAGAAGAGGGGGCTTTCACAAAGAACTAGGGCCCTCAACCATGATGAGTGATCCAAAAAAAGTGCTTCTAGGTCGGCTACAGCCTGCCCAGAGCCCCCTTGTATGTAA
>JBBPCY010069195.1:0-10000 GCA_037974405.1 Brachyalestes nurse
TCTAGCACTGCAGGAGTTCAGTGTAAACTGTACAGTACAGATACAGGTTTACCTTTACATTTTCTTTAAGGGGAATGGGTTTAAAATGAAATGTTTTGGGAGCATATTTGGGGGCATATTTAGGGTTTACACTATAAAAATAGGCATTTATAGGCATCACATATCACATATTTGTGGTTTTTCACAATTCATGGCTTCTCCTAGAATGTAACCTTTCTAAAGATACGTCCACCTTTGACATGGCAGGATACCTGAAAATGTATTTCTATTTCTAGTCTTTAAACTTATACCACATTATTACTTTACTAACTATAGTAGTTATAAGAATATAAGAATACACACAAGGTACACCTTAATTATTTTTTTTCATTAAAGATTTCATGGACAGTCTATTTGTCGCTGGTGTTACCTTACATCTTTGGGAATAATAAAAACTTCTATGAACTATTATTTCTCAACTTCTCTTGCACAGATACAGTACAACAATGATGAGGCAGATAAACAGGAGATTTTGTTTATTTTAATAACGTTGTATAAAATTGTGTTTGATTGACGTTTCTTCAGTTTCACAACCATGTATTTGCTATTAAATTGAAAATGTTATTAAAAACACATTTATAAACAAGTAATGATGAAATCCTGTAAATGTGAACTCGAAGTACAGCAAAATTAAATTAATATAAAATCATTATCATGACAAATTTGACATTTTTAACGTAATGTTAACCCCAGTGACATCCATAAGAGGTTTTTTTTGTGCACCCAAAACTGCAAAATGGCATGTCAGGGCCTTTTCTGACTTTTACTCGCTGACCTTGAAGAATATTTTGTCTTTTAATTTCTGGGCTGCCCCAGTTTTGCATTTTGCAGCGTTTCTTAACCCTTTCATATTTCTGTTCCTGCAGAACTGCAGATCTCGACTTTCTGTTTCTGTATTTCTCTTCGTTTACTTTGCGCATCTCTCCTGCTTTGTTGTAGCTGTCTGTGATACAAACGTGTTCACTTTAGGAAACTTCATGCTCATTTCTCTTGTGCTCTTACTCTCTCCTGCACATCTCTCTCTCTCTCTCTCTCTCTCTCTCTCTCTCTCTCTTTCTCTGAATGTGAAAAAGAGGTGGTAGATGCAAAATGGTCTTGTGTGTGTTTGGTGTTATTGTATGCATTTGCTTTTTCCTGTGTTTGCTCTTATGCTCTCTCTCTCTCTTGCTCAGTGATAATGTAAATGGTGTGTGTGTGTGTGTGTGTGTGTGTGTGTGTGTGTGTGTATGTTTAGTGGTATTGAATGCATTTGGACAACAATATCTCACGGTTTCCCATTTTGCAGCTCAGTTTGTACCTTGACCTGCGGGGTGGTGTATCTGGTGATGATGGAGGGGTCAGTGCTCCTGCTCTGTTCTGTCCAAAGCTCTTTTGCTGGCGAACCCTCCATGCCTCACATTTGGCTCTCTTGTCCCTCTCAGTTAAATCACTTATTCTCTTCCTCTTTCCAGTTTCAATGTCTTTGGCATAACCGTCTTTCCTTTTTTTGTAAGTATTCCTGTCTGCGTTGAGGATCGGCATCCCTGCGCTTTCTGTAAAGCCTCTGCAAATCACCTCAATAAACAGCTTTGAATGAAGATTATCAATATCTATGCCTCACTGGTGTCACTGACAGTCACTGGTGTTACCCATAAGGAACTAAATGAGCTCATTTATTTCTTGAGGAATTATTTATGGAGTTATCTTGACATAAAAATGACCTAAGAAACTGTTTTCTCGATGCAGTGGCATAAACTCACTGAAGATCTTTTCCTACATGTTACCTTTATGTAACAGATCAAGCGAATAAACGTGAAAATAAAGCCTCAAGTCCTCAAAAGCGAGAAGACAGACCGCACTCTGTGGACCATGTCCTGCAGTTTCTGGTTCATGATGGTGTTGATGGTGCAGCAAGAAGCTGAGAACTGTGATGACACTTGAAAAGACCTGAAAAGCCACAAAACAAACAGAAGTGAGATTTGCACTCACAGGCGAAGGTGAAGAGCCTCATGCCTGGAACCCGTGTTTAGGTGTGAAGGGAAAATACTGATTCTGCTGAATCTCTTGAAAAATAAGTTATGAAATTACTAACCTTTCTATTCTCTTCTCTCTTTTTCTTTTCTCCTCTATTCTCTCTCTTTTCTCTATTCTTCTCTTAACTCTTTTTTCTCTACTCTTCTCTCTTGTCCTCTCCTCACTTCTCTTCTCTTTTTTTCTCTTCACTCTTTTTCTTTTCTCCTCTCTTCTCTTATTTTCTGTTCTCTCTTTTTCTTTTCTGTTCTCTTCTCTTCTTCTATTCTCTTCTCTGCCTTTTTCTTCTCTTCTCTTCTCTTTCCTTCACTTCTCTCTTCTTCTCTTCACTTCTCATCTCATCTTTGCTCTTCTCTTCTCTTCTTTTCTCTTCTTCTTCTCTTCTGTTCCGTTCTCCTCTCTACTCTTCACTTCTCTTCTCCTCTCGTCTCCTCAACTCTCCTCCCTTCTCTTCTTATCAGTGTTCTTTGAGAAGTGCTTCTTGAAAAATAAGGTACAATATTTGTTACTAACCTTTCTCTTCTCTCTTCTCTTCTGTTCTCTTCTCCTGTCTTCTCTTCTCTTCTTTGAGTGTTCTTTGAGACCCTTTTGGCTCCCTAAAAACATCCATAAGAAATGTGGTGTAATGTAAAGGTATAATGGACAACGTACCAGGTCAGATTATAATTTCACAACATTTCTCTTGAAAGATCATTATAAGATCCTTTGAAAAGAATTCTTAGTTAACAGAAAATGGCTCTTCTGCGGGATAAGACCCTTATGGACTGGTGAGTTTGTTGCTTGTCGTGCTGTTTGACCCGTGTATCGGCTCCTGCTGTCGCGGGACAGAGGGGTGCGGTAGCCGGGTGCGGTGGGGCCGACTGTGCTGAGGTCAGTCAGGCCAGTGTGTAAGTGAAGTGATGTGGGAGCTGCTGACCCACACTTGGGGCACTTTAGTCCCCGCCCAGGGGAACCAGCTCAGCACCCAGGGTCAGGAACCAGAGCCCAGAGCTCCTCACAGGACAGCTAATGAGAGCATCCCTCGCTCCTGCAGCTCTTTCATTCCTCAAAGTCTATCATTCCTCTCTCCATCTCACCTCTCTCTCTCTTATCTCTCTCTCTTTATTCCCATCTCTCCTTCATTTCTCTAATTTCTTTCTCTCTCTCTCTCTCTTATTACTCTCATCTCTCTCTTAATTCTCATCTCTCCCTCATTTCTTTCTCTCTCTCAATCGCTCTCATTACTCAGTCTCTCTCATCCATCCTTCTGTCTTTCCTTCTTTCTATCTCTCTCTCTCTCTCTCAAATCAAGAAAAAGATTTGGAGCCAAATTTAGTTAAAAAATTGCTTTTGGTTGAGACTTTTACTTTGCTTGAGATTTGCTGGCCTTCAGCCTGGAACTTTTATTTTGATATAGCCCTAGGTCACCTGTCCAGTTAAAGATGGCGTCTTCCACATGGTTCTTGGTCTCAGGTAGACAATGGAAGAGGCCGTAGTTCAATAGTTTTTAACCGATTTAATCTTACATTTTGAACTAGACTTGACTGAAATTTAGAAACCCCCTTTTTTGAAACTGAAATTTGGAATCTATACATTTGGATTAACCCTCTCCTTTGTGGATTACAAACAATTTGGATCTACTCCACTGTGTATCACCTGCTTGCCTGCCTGCCATCTACCTCTCTCCCTGAGCAGCAGCCGGACCCCGTGTTTAAAGATACAGCATCTACACTTTGGATTTAATTGACCCTCACAAAAAGTAAAAAAGAATTTTCTTTAAGTGCTTAAAACCTGAAAAATTTAACTTGAAATCAGGATTTGTTTGTTTGAATGGACTGTGGACTTGTTTGGAGTGTGTATATTGCCTGTATTCATTTTGGATTCATTGGATATTGGAACAAAGCTTTGAACTTAAACTAAATTTGTTCTACATCACATTCAACTCGTTTGAAACTAATTGCTGAAATTGTTTGAAAAATGTCTGAAACTGAGCCTGTTGATTCTGCCACTGCGGTTACTGATACAGTTTTCATGATGAAACCAGCAGAACCTGAGCTTGCTGATTCTCCTGCTGAGGACATCATGATGGAAACGAAATTAAGACAGCTCATTGCAACCCGTAGAGGAAAAGTGGGTGTTTGTACACAGAAACAAAATGAATAAGAGGAGTTTATAGATAAACGCAGTATTGCTGATGTGGACAGAGACTTTCAAGGTCTTATTGATGTATTGAATGAATCTGACAAAGTTCATTTGTTTGTGCAAGATATGTTGACTGGTGATGAAAGGGAACATGATCAAGCCAACTGGTCTGAAACAAGAAACAACTTGTTTCAAACATTTTTAGATAATGTGCAGACATGGGAAGGCAGTCTATCTCAGCCATTACCCATCATTACCCCATTGGACAGCGTTTCTAATGTGTCACAGAAATCAAAGCAAAGGCTGAAGCACAAAAGGCAGCTCTTCTTGAACGTGCTGCTGGACAGAAGAAGAAACGTGCAACTGCAGAGTGCCTTAGAACAGGGTGGCCTGGAAACTGACATTGCTGCAGCAAATGCAAAAGCGAAAGAGAATTATGGGAAACAGCTGGAAGGAAGCCAATCTAAATCTGTCTTTCAGTCAAAGCCACCTATGGATGGGATGAATTCTTACCTGAAAGCAGAAGGAAACCCCATAAGGGAAACTTCTTTGCATCCAGAGCCTTCAATTGAATATGTAAATATATATGTGGTCCCCAAGACAGCTCCTTTCCCAGCTTCGCAGCCATTACACTCAGACAGCCCTTGCTATTTACCACCCTCCATGGCTCCATAAGTTTGGGCACCGTTCTCCTTTTGTTTTGGGATATGGCCTTTGCTGACTGGCATGGTAAAGCGATATGGTGTGATATTTACTTGTCTCACTAGTAGAGCAGTTCATTTGGAAGTGGCACACACTATGGATACAGACCCCTGTGTACATGCATTCAAGCGCTTCATACCCAAAAGAGGTCAAGTAAGAGAATTAAGGTCAGACAATGGAACTAATCTGATCTCTGCTGAGAAGGAGCTATAGGAGGCACTGAAGTCTTGGAATATGGACCAAACTGAGCGCAGTCTCATAGTCTCATACAGGAAGTGGACGTTCAGTCCTCTAGTAGGTGCCCACCATGGAGGCATTTGGAAACGCATAATGGCGTGTCGGAGCTCCAGACACCAAGCAGTTTCACCTGCTGGACACAGGGGCGCAGATGGGGGTGGGGACGGGGGTGATGTGTCCTCCTCAGACCTCAAGCCATCCCCCCACAGACCTAGATCCGAACAGATGATGTAGTGATGTATAACTCATATTCCTGTTTTAGGGTCTAAAACATTTTATTTTGCATCATAAATCGAAAATCTGAACATGCCACTTCATTTACCGTTCTCTTCGAGCACATAGCTCCCAGCAGCACGTCTTTTCTTATAGGGTCCTGTGACATAGGAGCTGCCTCATTGGTGCCTGTCCCCAAGCCCCACCCCCAAGCCCCGCCCCCCCGCCACTGCCAATTCGTCCCCCCGCATTAAAAATGCTGTCTGCGCCCCTGGCTGGACACCATGATCAAGACGGTGTGGAAGCCTCTCTCTCCGCTCCTTGGTGTGGTGAAAAATTCTCCAGAGAACTTCTCACCTCCTATAGGTCCAAAATAATCCACTCCTACATGTGAGAATGTAGTAGGGTCAGGAGTCAAACAGTTAATTGGCAGATCAGCCATCTTTTATTCACCTGCACATGCATGTTTTTGCCTGCAGGGCACACAATTATTCACAGTTTTCCTCGCAAGGGAATTTGCACAAGGAATCCAATATTTTTCCTGCACACTTGTCAATGTGATTTCTTCCACTGTGCCCTAGCTCCTGGATGGATATGTCGCCGAAGCAGAAGCTGTGAAATGTGATGTCCCTTAGGCAATATGGCAGGATGTTTCTGCTTGTCTGGCATAGCTATCTTGCTCAGGCGGCCACCAACCCTCAGTATGCCACGATCGATCACTGGATCCAGCTTGAAGATGGAACTTTTCCGATCTATGTTCCTTCCATTGCGTATGCTCGCCATTTCCTGTGGGAATCCTTGATTTTGGCAGAACTTCACAATGGCTTTTTCTATGTCCTGAGCAGAGAGTGACATAGGACCAGTCTTTGATGTCTTTAGGGCCCCTTTCCCTTTCGGGACACATTGGGCAAGCAAGCTCTTCGTCTTCAGAATCCCAGCAACAGCGGTTCTGAGCTTACTCCAGGTTGAAAAGTAATTCAGTAGTGCGCTGGTGGCATCATAGTGACCTGCAACAGTGGCATGGACTTCAAGCACTTCTCTCTTCAACTCTGAGTCATCTGGAGAGACTGAGTTCGACAGGTGGGTTGGGACAGTGTTTAGGCAAGCCAACAACTTGGGACCGTTTATCCAGATGTTGTTCTTCAGAAATTCCTCAGCGTTCAATCCATGTGACGTATAGTCCGCTGGGTTCATTTTTCCAGGGATGTGTTTTAACTCGGACACCTCAGACACGTCCCCGATTGTGTTAACACGGTTCACGACAAAGATGTGAAATTGTCTGCTGTCATTTCTAATGTACTTCAAGACAGTTGTACTGTCTGTCCAAAATACAGATGGTTGCAGTTGCAAGCATCCGGTCTATACGAACTGCCAAAACCACTGTGGTCAACTCAAGACATGGAGTGGCCATTAGCTTCAATGGAGCCACTCTAGATTTTCCAATGAACAAAGGCTATGTTCACTTGAGCCTGACTTCTGACTAACCCTAAATAGGTCACCGTGCCATATCCGGCTTCACTTGCGTCACAAGTGCAACCAGTGCTTCCATATTTGTGCCCGAACGTTAGGAATGTTGTGGTCCCAGCTAAGGTTCAGCCTGCACAGTTCCTGCAGGAGGTGTTTCGCTGCAGGGGCAAGAAATCCTAGTGGGCTGTACATTGTACTGACCATAGACAGAATTTCTCACCTGGTGCATGGTTGTTCTTTTGAGGAACACATGGAACTTGCACACCAATGCACACAAAGGGCACATTTCACTCCCTTTGCCTTTTCAATCTCAGGATTTGTGAGCCAAGACTGCTCGGCTGTTACTTGACCAGTGAGATGGAAACCTCCCACTGCACCCAGTGTTTTCAGTTCTTGGTACAGGTGAATGTCATGGGCCCCTGTATTCACCGACTTCAGCAAATCATCCACATACAAGTTGCTTCAGCTGAGAAGTTGTTTTTATGGTCTTCAGCAATTCTTCTCAAGGCATAGCTGGCACAACTAGCTGATGATGTCACTCCAAAGAGAGGCTGAGGGATGTCTCCATCGTCCCACCACAAGACACGCAGGAAGTCATGCTCTGGTGGTATCTTGACCTGATGATAGATCTTCTCCACATCAGCCAAGATGACCACATTTCTCAAGGTGGAAACGTTGTAGGACTCCAATCAAGGTGTTTGTTCAATTCGGACCCTGCAAGAGCTCACCGTTGAGAGATGATCCTTGATAGGATGCAGAGCAGTCAAAAACTACTCGCCAGCTTCCTTTTTTGGGGTGACGTACCCCGTGGTGGGGTATGTACCAGCCACTGCCATTCTGCAAAGCCAATTCCTCTCTGGGCACAAGGTAAACATGTCCACATTTTAAAATGGTGTCCATGAACAGCTTGTATTCCTCTTGAAAGGTCTTGTTCCTATCAAACTTTCTCTTTAGAGACACTGACCTTTGCTCCACCATCAGCTCGTTGTTTGGCATTTTGGGATCCCCTGATAGTGTCCATTGCAGAGGTGTCCATTATTGCCAGAAATCTCAGATTTTCTTGAGAAATTTCCACCTTTTCATATGCACTCATGATTTCAAGTCATGATTGAATTGTTGAAACAGAAGCTCACTCACTCTCTCTACAGAAATCTGGTGGCTGTAGACAGGGTTTGCCTTGCTTATTGAGACCAGCCAGCCCAACAGGGGTTTGACTGCAAAAGGCCCATTGCCTTTACCACCCTCCATGGCTCCATAAGTTTGGCCACATTTATTCAAATCAACAGATCAGTGGTTGGCAAGAATATATCTTTCAAATGTGGCCATTTCTCCAAATCCTTTTGTGTTGGGAAATGGTCTTTGATTATTTCATTCTGTGTGACCCCAATGACTTGGAACCACTGACATCCAATCACTTACTGCAACTTAAGCTACCACCAGGAATATTCAAGGAATATTCAGAAGGAAAGATCTATATGCCAGGAGGTGGTGGCATCAAAAACAATATATCGCTGATCTTTTCTGGACATGCTGGACACAGGAATATGTTCCATTCACGCAAGAACGACCCAAATGGTCCCGTATTAGGCGGAACTGTGTGGGAGACATTGTTGTGGTTCCTGATCCTACACCACCACGAGGCTCATGGGTGATTCACTGAAGCTATTGCAGGTTCAAAGGCTCTCGTTCATACTGTAAAACTACAAACTAAAACCAACCAGCTCCTAAGACCCATCAGCAAGATCAACCTCTTGGTAAAGGCTGACAGCCAAAATTGAACTGCACATGCTTCCTTTTGCATTATGTCCATACTGTACACTCGCACTCATTTAGATTAGAATTAGAATTGCTATCTTTTTAGTTTTGGTGATATAAAGGATAAATAGCCACATGCAGTTGCTATAAGGGGCCAGATATGTTGGAGCCAAATGTAGTTAAAAATTGCTTTTGGTTGAGACTTTTACTTTGCTTGAGATTTGCTGGCCATCAGCCTTGAACTTTTATTTTGATATAGCCCTAGGTCACCTGTCCAGTTAAAGATGGCGTCTTCCACATGGTTCTTGGTCTCAGGTAGACAATGGAAGATTCCGTAGTTGAATAGGTTTTTACCACTTTATCCTTACATTTTGAACTAGACTTGACTGAAATTTAGAAACCCCCTTTTCTGAAACTTATACTGAAATTTGGAGTCTATACATTTGGATTAACCCTCTCCTTTGTGGATTACAAACAGTTTGGATCTACTCCACTGCTTGCCTGCCTGCCATCTACCTCTCTCCCTGAGCAGCAGCCGGACCCCGTGTTTTAACCCTGCTAGGGTCTTCATTTTTTGGTTACACGGGGAGTCCTGCTGGGTCTGGTGGACCCATTGCATTTTGGGACTTTTAATTCAACATATTCAAACCTTTTTTTGTTAAAATACTCAGCAAATGTTTACTTCATCCTATTTACAAGTAATATAAACAAAACATGTTAAATTTGTTCCCTTTACTTTTGTTAAATCACATTTATGAATAGAAATGCCCCTCATTTTTCTTAAGCTAAAAACCGAAAACGGGTCCCACAGACCCGAAGACCTTATAAGAGTTAAGATAAGCGCATAATAACTATACAGCATCTACACTTTTGATTTAAATGACCCTCAGACAGTATACAGTACATGACCACATCCCCATCTCTGTGTGTCTCTATGTACACAGATGGTGTAACTGTACCTTTAAGACGTATATGTAAATGACCTCTGTTCTGATTGGCTGCACTGTATCACGCCTCATTCTGAAAGCAGTCTCATAGCTTTGGTGTGAATGAGTGCGGCTAAAGACTGACATCACACAAAGTGGTGGATGTTTCCTGTGTATATATATAAATGGATAAAGATGATGAGAAGAGCGCTTTAGTGTCAGTGAACGGTGTGTTTTGAAAATGTAACAACATTATGGTTTTTCCATTATATGGGCCCTTTAATGGCTGTAATAGCTCTTTAATGGCCGTCTCTCTGGCGGTGTTAAGGTCAGAGGATGCAGCTTCATTGGTCTTGTCAGCTTTGTTCCACTTTTCACAGTCAGAGGGGCAAAGCCCTGAACCCCGACTGCTGCTCCACTTCCCTCCGCACTCCATCCCTCCCTCCAACCTCTTTCCCCTGATAACTCTGTCTGACCTCTGATCCCTTCTTCTCTGACTTTACTACTACCCTCCCTCTCTCTCTCTCTGT
>JBBPCY010069206.1:0-12142 GCA_037974405.1 Brachyalestes nurse
ACCATCATACATCTACACACCTTCACACACACCATCATACATCTACACACCTCCACACACACCATCATACATCTACAAACCTTCATACACACCATCACACATCTACACACCTTCACACACACCATCATACATCTACACACCTTGATTTTGCCCTGCTGCTCTCTGGCTCCTCACATCACCCCAGCTCAAGAGTGTAAATTTGTACTGAACATTTTGGGAGTTAAGATATCTGTATAAATAAATAAATAAATAAATAAACACATTTGTTTTAAACACCAGAGGACCACTGGCATTCTTGCTTGTCGGCTCTCTGCTGCGGTTTTGCCAGACAGCAAAAATACCACATGGAGACGTGGTTAAATTCTGCTTATTAACTCATGTTTTCAGTCATTTACTTTTGTAAAAGTCAGGCTACTTTGGTGTTCCTGTATTAGAAATACATCATGATACTTTTACAGTGATTTACTTAACGTAGTTGCAGCTGTGTACTTCACTATTTAGGCCACAATGACACAGTAGTTCCTTTGTGTTTAACCCTTTAAGCACCAGGGTTTTAAAAAAAATACTGGATTTTGACATTAATATTTCAAAAGCTTGTGGCTTAAACGGGGTTAAAGATAGAGACTTACTGTAAATTAGAAAAATGTTGGATATGACCCAAAGTTTATGTGGCATATAAATATACTCATCAAATGTGCATATTATGACATCTTTATGACATTTATACACCAACAGGCTCATCAAAGTGTTTGATCCATTTCTGATACACTTCCTCTTTTCTCAAATAAACCCAGCCACCATTATCATCAATATCTCCAGCCCTATTCAGATCCAGACCACCCTGCTGCCTCTCCTTCGTCTCCCAGCTCTCTCACACACACCACGGCCATGTGTAGCGTGGAGACTCCCACCACATTTGGGGCACTTGATGGAGAGAGCTAGGGCTAAAGCTACTCACAGCCCCATGTCTCCCTCTCCTGCTGCCTCTATCTCGACCAACACCTCTCCTACAGACACTACGACCACATTCACCACTGCCACCCACATTCGAAATAAACACTTGTTTGTGCTTCTTGAACACTCTCGGCTTGCATGGCAGCACCGCTGTGCTGCTGTACCGGGAGACGCGCGAGTGTTAGATGCCCAACTGTCATTTCCAAAAGGCAAATATGCCCCTTCAGAGTCAGAATCGGCGAATACCAAGACATCACGGGACAACTTTTTATTAGCCATTTGTCGTTATATTGGCTGGATCTGATTATTTGGAGTGGGTCATCACCCCCTAACCCCTCTGGAAATTACGTGCCTGCCACAGCTCAGTGCTCAGTGAGTTTAATTGACCCATGTCACACAGTGTGAAAAGTAATGATCTTGTAAAAATGCTGACATTACAGAGTCTGTAGAATGTATTAGGGATTATACTACCAGGAGGCAGCTGATTTGTAAACATACACTCTTCAAATTAGAGCATCATTTTTTATTAAAAATATTTCACATGCTATTTGCTTATTGGGCACTGAGGGCTAATGTGGGCCAGCTCTGTAACTTGTTTTACAAATAGTAAGTGGGGAATAAGGTTTGGCCTAAAAAACTTCAGTCAGAAGATTTATTTTGCTTTAATCCCTTTAGGGAGAGTGGAGAGCAAAGAGAGGAGAAAGACTGGATAGGAGTAAGAGTGAGGGAGATAAAAAAAGGTAAGATAAAGATTACCAGGCCAGACCATTTCTAAACAATATAATCCAAAAAGTGGGAATCTGTTAACCAAAGTATTTGATTTAATACTTACTGAAGAAGAGAGAGAGATGGAAAAGTGAAATGAGTGAAGCGAGAAAAGAGAGTAAGTGGAAAAGTAAAGAAAAGGAAAGCAGGACATTGAGAAATGATGAGGAGAAGATTCACTGTAGGCTACTGTATTATTTTTCTGACATGGTTTTCAAGATACTCGGTTAAAACTCAGTTTTATCAGTCAGCCTTTACTACACTTTTATTACAGTGCAGCTGTTGCCCTGGTCAGAAAGTTAGAACCCTCCCACTTTTTATTTCATAGATAAAAGCACCATACATTTTAATGACTGAATGATTTCCAACTGGCTTTCCTTTCAGAAATCTGGTCACTTGACTGATATCACAATCTCTGGTGCTGATGAAAATAAACATTGAAATAATTACATTGATTTATTTGTATTAATGAGCAGCAGTTCATGTTATATTCATTTTCGTTCCGTTTTTCTGTTTGTGTCTGATATAATTCTTAAGATCACAGAGTAGTCGATGAAGTCAATCATGTGGCTCGTGCTCTATTAGTGATGCCTTTTTTGAACCCACGTGGAGTTGTTTGGGGAAAGATGGCGGCGCCCGCTGGAGCTGTGGAAGTTGTGACTAAAAAACCAGCAGGTAAACACAGATCTGTGTTATTTCTGCACTTTTTAGAGGCAAAATTGCACAGCCAGGCGTGTCCTGTGAGGGATTTTGCCTATGACTCTTATTTAAGGCGTACGATGTCTGAACGTGCTTGTTTACCTCGCACTGGTGTTTCCTTGCTACTGAAAAATTGAATATTAAAAATGACTGAATACTAAATATTTTACTGAATACAAAATATTGACTTAAATGATTCAAATACACAGACATGGATCCTGTTTCACTTCATGAGAGCTGTCTGTACTTTCGACTACAGCAGCACCAAACTGGCAAAATAGACATGTTTATTCAAGTTCAAGTTTATTTATATTGAACATTATTGTACATAAAAGGCCATTCCGTGTATATCTGTGTACAGAAATAGAATATAAAATAAAATAGAATAAGATAATAGATGTGATAAAAAAAGAATACAAAAAAGAAAAGGCAATAAAATTGCAAATATAATAAAAGTGCAAAGGTGGAGGAGAACGGTGCAGTTTTAGCAGCTTTTTAAAGCTCCAGTTGGTGCAGATCTGAGACCAGCGTTTGGTTGGACAGCATAGTGGGTAAATACCATTTCACCAGGTTTAGATCTTTTCTCCACTAGATGAGCAGCTCCTGCAGATCTCAGAGACCTACCAGGAATAGGCTATATACTTCAAACACATCAGAGATGTATTTAGGACGAAACTACCGCATGACTTGTACACAATAGTGTAATGTTTTGAAATCAGTTCTGTCCTGGGATCAGTTTCAGAACCTGAGACTATGAGTAATGTGATCTCTTTTCCGGGTTTTGGTTAGAACAGCAGCATTTTGAATGAGCTGGAGCTTCCGAACGTTACAATGCAATGCCTTAGCCGTATTAAAGGGTCCATATCATCACTTTTCTAGAATTACAGATGCTGTAAATATTGTTTCAAATATTACAAATATTACATATCCCTATACACACAGTCCATTTATGGAAATCCATAAAAGCAACAATAACAGCCTGTTATTATAAATTGTAGTTTTTGTGATGTCACAAAAGTAACATATTTAAGATGTCTCCTTTTTCTGGCTACAGCAGTTAAAGTGGCCCCTCATAGTGACACGTGAACTAAGTGTGAACAATTTAAAATTCTTTCTGTTCTCCCTAACCACTAGGCCTCCAGCTGCCACAGCTGTTTAATCCCGCCGTCTATGCACCAATTTGTCAACACTTTTAATGCTTAATAGTTTTAATAGACTTTTGCTGGATTACATGAAGACCTCCATTCATCAGAACACCCAGTATCTCACCTGGAGCTGTGATTGGTCGCCCTGTCAGAAACACTGTGATTGGTTAGAGGCTCATTTGCATATTGCAGCCTTTTGTGATCTCAGTACTGCAGAGGATATCTTGTGGAGCAACTTCAGCACTGCAGTTTGAGTTCCAGAAGTATCTGAAGAGCTCAACAACACTTTCCTGTTTTTACTCTTATCTCCAGTATGTTTGATTTGAAAAGACTCAATGAGTGTTAAAGTGCACTTGTGTTATAATCAAAACAATACAGCATTTTCACTCAGGGGCACCAGAAACTTCTGAAAAAAACTCTTAATATACACGGTATATTCAAAGCTTTTAGACAACTGCTCATTCAATGTTTCTTCCTAAACCAGAGGTATTAGTAGTAAATAGCCACCCAAATATCAAAACTCATCATAGAAGTGTTGGATGGTGCTCCATCCCTCTAACCGGCTTTCGGAAGTGGGCATGGTGAAATCAGGCCTCGGGACTCTCACATTCAGTTGACAGTGTTTTTCTATGGAGACCATTCTTGCGTGTGTGTGTGTGTGTGTGTGTGTGTGTGTTTAAAGTAGTTAAAGGGGTCTTTGGAACAAGCCTTTGGAACCATACTAGGTTCTGTAGATGTTTTACTGTTTTATTGTGTATCTGTAAAGTAGTGACACTCTGTCAGCTTTAAAAAAAAACATTGTTTCAGTATTTTGAGGCATGATCATTTAATTTCATATATATTTTCATGCGGTATTTTGCTTTTAAGTAACAAACAGTTCCCATTTTCTCCCTCTTTACAGGATGAATCATGGTTCTTTCATATGAGTTTCTTCAGTGCAGCTTGTTGTGATTTCCACTGGAGGGTAAAAAGGCGTTAGAGCACAGGATATTGGTGTATCTTGATATGCAGGGTTGCAGAATGTATATGCGACCGTTTGTATATATGTGAATAAAAATTTAATGATTTTACATTCATGCGAGTGCCTGATGATCGTAGGGCTGTTTGGATCCCGCTCCAGCGCGAGGACTGAGGTAGTGTAGTGTGAAATGATCCATTTAGCTGTTCTTGTGTTCCAAAGATGAAATGGACCATAGCTGTTTATTTTATAAAGCAAAATAAGGAGAGAGAGAGAGAGAGAGAGAGAGAAATTGAGCCATTGAAGAATAAACACTATAGATATTATACATGTGTTTTTTTCTAACCAGCTAAAAAAAAATCATGATATTTTTACTGCCTTCCTGTTTGTCTGCATTTACTCTAATGCTGATACTCGGGCCAGTGGTCATTATAATTTAAGCCAAAGATTAAATGACTACTTTATACACAGTGGCACATTTCCAGTGCTTTGTGTCAGCCAAAGTGGCGCCATGATTAACATTATTTGCTCTTCACTAAGCATTTTAAATTTAGAAATAAAAAAGGTTAGCGTTTTAATAACCTGGCTGAAATTAAGTGCTACATTAAAATAAGAGACTACTAGCTTTTTAATTCATTATGTTGTAAACATGCTACAGTACTTTGGTGCATGAGTGCTCTTACCTGCCTCACATAATTTATCTAATTTAACTTACAACAGGCTGCCTAATATAAATAAAGTGTCCCCTTATAGTCAGACGTGAACACACCACAGCACACAGTGTGAACAGTGTGGAATTCTTTCTCTGCAAAATCGCTTCCAGTCTGGACTGACTCTGGTTGTGCATCTCTGATTAAGTATTGGTGAACTGATCAGATGTTTTTGCTAATGATACAACAGCCTCACAATACACAGCTTTACCTGCACTGAAACAGTCAGACACTTATTTCAGACTCCGGTGTGGAAAAGCCAGCGTGTGGGTGTACAGGAATAAACCGATACAAACATTTCAGCTTATACATCTTTGGAGCTCATCATAACTGTGCCTTTGTTTTAAATGTTATTATTAACCTCCACAGTGTTGTGGTATAGTAGCCAGAGCTGTTACGTTCCAAGAGTATCAGTGTATAGTGAAAAACCGTGATGTTAAAAAATCCTATTTTAAGCCTATTTTTATTGTGTAAACCCTAAATATTCCCTCAAATATGCTCCCAAAACACTTTAATTTCATTTTAAACTCAGCTTAGTACATTCCCCTTAAAGAAAATGTAAAGGTAAACCCGTATCTGTACTGTACAGTTTACACTGAACTCCTGCAGTGCTAGAATGTAAATACTGATGTTACTCCTGTACAGACTGGACTGTAATTCATGCAGCGCCTTTTCTTTGGTGTAAGCAGGTAAATACAGTAATAAATTCATTTAATTTACAGTAATAAAAATACAGGGCTTTAAGAAGAACTAAACTAAACCAAAAACATGAAAACACTCGAGATGCTCCATGGCAGAAATTCTGCACTGCGTCAGCAGCAAGGAGAAATAAATAACGTTCTCAGATTGGCTACTTTTAAACCTCACCCCTGAGCAAGAGTAAGGATATGAACGACTTTGACAAGGGTCAGACTGTGATGTCTAGACAACTGGGTCAAAACATCTCATGTGGGATGTTCCTGGTATGCTGTGGTCAGTACCTAGCAAAAGAGGTCCAAGAAAGAACAACCAGTGAACCGGCACCAGGGTCATGGGCACCCATGGTGATGGGCACCCCAGGTCTTGATGTGTGTGGTGGTTGGGGTAGTGTGTCTGGGCAGATCCCTCATAAGAGCCACTGTAATACAGACTGCTGAAAATGTTAATGCTGGATATGAGAGAAAGATTACAGCTTGGGCTGTGTAGCCACAGGCCAGTCATAATGCCCATGCTGACACTCAAGCGGCTAATATTGGTGTGTTTACACGTTGCATATCTGTGGCATAAAGTGAAGTGAAAATTCTGTCATACGTGAACACACCTCAGCACACAGCGTGAAATTCCTCCTCTGTATTTAACCCAATCAACCAAGTGAAGCAGCGGGCAGCCAGCCCTAACCTCTAGGCCACCAGCTTAGATTAGATGAGGAGGAAATTAGAGATTTTCCAGTGAGCAAAATCTTTACTACTGCTTCTGATAAACAGTGATATCACATCATTGTCATGTTGCTGCTTCAGTTACAGACCATCTACTTCTGTGCATGTATATGTCACTCAGAAATTTTACACTGGTAGCAGATATCTGTGTTGCTGATACGATACTCTGTTTAAGTGCTAGTGTAAGTACTGAGACTGATAGAGTTCAACAATATCAGTGATGTTTTCTGTGCTGTCCTGTATATTGTGGCCTGAATGGTGTGCGTCCTTTTTGCGGTTTAGTGCGAGGCCCGAGGAAGGTCGCCAATCAGATTCCTGATGAGATTCTCAAAGACCCAGAACTTCTGGAGGCCATTCAAGTCCTGCCGTCCAACTACAACTTTGAGATTCACAAAACGGTGTGGCGGGTGAGGCAGGCAAAAGCTAAAAGAGGTGAGTCTGGTTTTAGTTAATAGCACAGAAAATAGCAATTAAAATAGATCCAAATAGCACAGAACTGTACTTTTCAATCATCTCTTGTTTTTCCAATTGAACATGTGTATTCAATATGAAACGTACACTGTTAGTGACTCACGTTTCATATTTCGTGCCTGTTCATAAACCATTAATTAATGTCTATCTGTAACTGTAGCACCACTTGCTTTTATCTTATTGCAATAGCCCCAAAAGGCTCAAATTTCATATGCACACACACAATATCTGCCAAGCGGTGTGGTGTTAAGCATAGTAGTGGATCTATAATGGTGCTAAACATGGTGGCGGTGGATCTATAATGATATGGCCAGTCATCTCATGGGAGTCATTAGTTCTAGTGATTGGTCTACATGGTCATATTATGGCCAAAGAAAATGTGTCTGTTTATAGATTTAGATGATGGTGTGAACATGTTTCTCGCAGGCTGCTCTGGTGTTCCACCACAGTGCCTCCATAAACACTACACACAGCCTTCATTAGACATTCTGGAGCACAAAAAGTGAATTCATTTTCACCTCCTGAAGGAATTTTAGGATTTTTCTAGAAGAACTAGATCTTCCAGCCTGCTGACGGTCACAAGAAACCCTACCTCAAGTTGTGTACTTATGATAAAATGTAAAAAATTCCAGGGTTTCCCACATTCCAGGGCCTGTTTTCAGTGATTACATGGAAATCAAAAAACCTGTCTGAGTTATTAAGTTGTAGGAGCCTTAATATATTGATGCATGTTTCGATTAGCGCGTCCTTTGCAGGACCAACATCACTTTAGACTAGACGTCACTTGAATACAAAATACTGAGAAATAAGCCACTTAATCCACTGTGCCGTGGCAAACTACTCAGTTTAAACTCAGTTAAAGTATTTTGCTTCTTACATCTTGTCCTGCCACTTATGCAGAATGAGGTTTCATATGCAGATAGAGGATTCATACAGGATCACCACATTAAAGATCTCTGCACTTAAGCCACACAGGTTTATTTGCTCCTGTGTCATTTGGCAGCAGGGAGGGTTACTTTTATGCATTATTCATTTACTCCAGTGCAGTTTACTGGTCACCTGTTATTTATTTTTTAGTAAGATTACTTGTCTTTTAAAGTGATGTAATTCAAGAAAGACATGAAAAACTATTAATTACCTTAATTGACACAAAACGAACAGGAGAACTGCACAGTTTTATGAAGCAAAATGATGAAGTGGTCGGTTGGTGTAGTGGATAACTGCTGCTTGTTAACCAGGAGAGTGGGGTTCGGATCCCACCCTGGGTGATACACCACACTACGCCAATAAGAGTCCTTGGGCAGGACTCCAAACACTACATTTGTCTACAGCTGTGATAAGCAAAACTATATGAAAATGAGTTCAATTATAGTTGAGTTGATGTAAATGTCTGGGCTCAAACCCACCATAACTTTGTATTTTTTTCAGTTTTGTGTAGTGCTCGGACTTCAGTGATTGCCATTTGTAGTTTTTACATGTTTTTTCAGCTCTCAGTGGTTATGACAGTCTACAGAAATCTAAGAGCTCAGTTTTTTAAAAGCATTCATGCCAATATAAACTAAGATGGGCTTAATTATTCTTGGTAATACCAACTTTATGCATTTCACTGCCTGTCTGTTCCACACAGGTTTGGTTAAACTATATAAACTGTTAGTTATTGTTGATATGAGCTCACTTCAACTTTAATGTCTTTATCAATAACATTAATTTAATACAACTGCGGTGTTTCACAGAGTAACCAAAAGGAACACAGGAGCTTCAGAACCTGTTTAGTGCTGTAGAATCTGGCGATTATGGAACTCCAGGCCAAACGCCTGATTCAGATGTGTTAGAGAACACTCTGCAGGTCTTAGTTCTGGCAGTAAAAATAAAGTTTCAGTAAATGGACAGAATTAAAACCTGTGGACTGCGCCTGGGCAGGGGGTTTCTTCCGCTGGCAGCAGGAGAAAATAATGACCCGGTCAGGAACGTCCTGTTGCCAGAAAGTGACCACTGATGAGGGGCTAGAGGATGATTAACACAAACTGTGCAGCAAAAGATGCGATGTCATCTCTAATTTTAGATCTACGAGGATTAATAAGGTAGGTGTGTGTAATGGAGTGGACAGTAAGTGGACACAGTGTTTAAATGCTTTAGCAGCACTGCTGTGTCATCCACTTGTACCAGTACAACACACTTCCACTTCCCCACTGTACTGAAAATAATGTCCGCAGGGTGGTGGGCAGGTTGGGGTCCTGACCATTAATGAACCGGGTGTAAAAGAATAACACATGATGCAGAGAAACCGATGGACTACAGCAGGGGTGTGGAACTCCAGTCCTGGAGGGTCATGGTCCAGCAGGTTCTGGTGATTTCTCTGCTCAGAAGCACCTGGTTCATCTCGCCATTTAATTGTCAGGTTTAGTGAATGTGTTTGAGGAGAAGAACCATCAAACTGTCCTGGACATCGGCCCTCCAGGACCGGAGCTTGACACCCCTGGACTACAGCATGTGACTGTAAACTACAATGTACTTCTGTCTTAATGGTTGTTGAAGCTGATAAAAACTAGTGTAGATACAAGGAGGTGTACAGGTGGGTTTAATTACACTAATGTAAATATGTATCGTTTTTACAAATGTCTTTTGTAGAAGAATTAGGGCTCTGTTTGTACATTATGTTGAAATTTAAACATAATTCCCATGGGTTCTTGTAATAAAATTCTTGAAAGTTTGTGAATGTGAGAGAAATACCTAAAAATAGACATAAATAGATATGGGAGATGTTATGTCTGAGGTTAGAAATTGGAATTTTACATTTTAGCCTATTTTAAAAATGTAAGTAGGCTATGTTCTGCTGTCTGCATGATTGTCCCCCACTGGCAGTGCATCTTTTTTTTTCTTGCACCTCCTGCCTCGAGGAAGCGCGACTGTAACATGCATGTAAGAGTGACTGAAGTCGAATGAAGCAGGTAAAACAGCAGCAAGCCATCAAGAAAACTAAAGTTAAGCCAACACTGTAGCAAGTACGGTTGGGAACCGAAAGTAGGTTCTAAATTACAATCGATAAGAAAATATGTGGTACCGGGTACCAAAAAACTGTAAACAACCTTGATCCGCGTCAGAATCTCTAAATTTGGGGAAATCGAACCTGGAAAATCCTTCAGAACTCCATTATTTGAAGAAGTCAGTGAGTTTAAAGAAGCGCTGTCAGATCCTGATGATTATGTCTATAAAAAATGAGCTTGGCTCAGAAATGGAAAATGGAAAATTTGCCCTTTATTTACATTTACAGCATTTATCAGATGCTTTCATCCAAAGCGACTTCCATTCCCGAACTACAGGGGGCAGGCTCCCTGGAGCAACTTGGGGTTAAGGGTCTTGCTAAGGAACCCAGTGGTGGTGCTGAAGGTAGGATTCAAACCCATGACCTCTTTTTTTTCATATAACGTAATACATTACGTTTTTTAATTAAAAAAGAAGGCCCCCATTCCTCTACAGTTCACATTTAGTTGTGGGAGCTGTTGGAATGCCTGGAGAAAAAAAGGCCTTCCATAGTAACCTATTAGTCTGAATGTATTCACTGTACCTTACAAGTGATGGACTTTAAAACGTAACCAAGAAAGTGTAATGCATAAAAAAATACAACTTGATGGTACTTTTTGTGAACTTTCATGAAAACATCTGTTGAGAGTGAGCTGTTTTTTCAGACTAAGGTATTTTTAAATCCTCCTCTTACCTCTTCTTTCAGCTTCATTAACCGCTGTGAGAGTAGAAAACTTTCATCTCTAGTTTTCATCAGGGGAAGAGGAAAAAATATTTCAGCTGTGACACAATTGCTTCATTATTCCATCCCCTGTCTACATAAGCATGACTGCTCTGCATCACTTTCTCTGATGCACACACTTCCAGGAGGCCCAGAGCCCAGCATGAATTCCCATCACTCTTAGACAGGTGACAGTGAGTAGCATGTGGCATCCATTATGCAGCCACCAGTATTCTGAGAAAGGAAGGTGCTATTAAAGAGAACAGCGAATAAAAGTGTGAATTTAGACAACTGGTAAATGTGCCGAGTCTTGAATCCACCGAAAAAGTTCAGTTCAGACCTGCTTGGAGAGAATTTGCACCAGTCTGTTACCTTGATAACCGAGTGCAGAAATGACACATTTTGGCCCTTCATTGATGTGAAGAACTGCAAATAGATCTTTGATGTGGTGAATGTGTTTGCAAGTGGCTCGTGGTAAAGTGCCCGGTCCTTTCTGACTTCTCTCCAGGGTATATATGCTGGTCTTTTGTTGTGTTAAGTTTTCAGCCGACAGCCCTCAATCTCCCCGGATACCCAAGACAAAAAGCACCTTATTGATCCACGCCACTTTTCTTTCTCTCTCTAGCTCCTTCTTTGCCCCGGCTCAGTTTGCCTTTTTTTGTTTTTTTGAGTTTGTTTGTCTTGTTTTGTGAGGTTTTGAGAATTTGTCAATGGTCAGAAGTGGAAGCTTTGAAGCCGGAGTCGCTGGCTGATAAAATGTTTATTTTTAATTACATGAACCAGCGTGTGGTCGAGTTGGATCTTGAGAGATTGACTTCATACATAACTAAACACTTCTCAGATTGAAAATTGCCACTTGATGCAGCAGAAATTGGGCAGCCCAAAATATCGTTTGTTCACTGGAAACTAAGGCTACAGCAATTACAGCTGGTTTTGACTGAATTATAAATGTACCGATCATGATTGGCTCCCGCAAAACAATTGACAGCAGTGTGGATTGGTGTAGCCTCACAGGAAGGTCCTGGGTTTGGTTCCTGGCTGGGGCGGCTGAAAGTCCCTTCTGTGTTTAGTTCTTCCTGTCTGTGGGGCTTTCTGCCTGGTGCTCCGGTTTCCTCCCACAGCCCAAAGACATGCATGTTAGGTGAATTGGAGATGCTAAATTGCCCCTTGGGAGTTGTGAATGAGTGTGTGTGTGTGTGGGAGGGAGTGTGTGTGTGGGAGGGAGTGTGTGTGTGGGAGGGAGTGTGTGTGTGGGAGGGAGTGTGTGTGTGGGAGGGAGTGTG
>JBBPCY010069217.1:0-12142 GCA_037974405.1 Brachyalestes nurse
AATACTTAAGTATTAAAAGTACATATTTCACTGCATTGTTGATTTATTGCCACCACTCTTACAAAACCTAATGCATCAAACTTGCTTGTAGAAGGTGTAGCATCAGGAATAAGGCATAATGTTACAGAATGAAACACAGCCCGAGCTGATAAAGAAAACCAGTCTTTTTGTATTAATTGTACACTACCTACACAAAATTATGTGTATGTAGTATATATTTGAACAAAGTTGACAACTGAACCGCTGTAAATGCAGCAGTTTGTTTTAGGCAAACATGGAACACACTTAAAACTATAGAATAGTTTAATGTTTTCAGTAAACTTGAACATCGACTCTAAATATGGCCATGAATGCGGCATGAAGAGTCTCCGTCTCTGTCTCCGTCCATTCTCCCGCCACTGATTGACTGTGATTAAGAAATGCTGGCATTGCAGCAAGTACAGAAGTGACTTAACACTACTGGTAATTTCTGATAGGCTGTCATCTGTTAAAAACCAATCAAGTTTTAGAAAAGTGAGACAGTAACACACACTTTCAGAAATGAAGGTACAGTAACGAGAACCTTGACAGAAATGTAGTGAAGTGAAAAGTAGGTTTTGTCTTTCAAATGTAGTCAAGTGAAAGTTATAACTTTCCAAAAAAAGACTACTCAAGTAAAGTACAGACACTCAAAAACTGTACTTAAGTACAGTACTCAAGTAAATGTACTTCATTACTGTCCACCTCTGGTGCGAACAGTACCTTGCTCAAGGGAACCTCAGTGGTGTCACTAGCAGTTGGGATTCGAACCCACAACCATCTGATTGCAGGGTCAACGCCCTAACCTCTAGGCCGCCAGCTGCCCCATCTGGTTAATATTACATCTATTAATATTAAAGGCACAGTAACAAAGACAGCCTGTTTGATTGTAAGAGATTAAAAGTGGTTGGAAAATGATGATGTAAGAATGAACTGTGGCTGTTTCTGGCATATAAAACCACTCAGGTGGAAAACCCTAAAATATGGCCTTTTTAAGAAGACTTAGTTTCTTATTTTTTCAGTGTGTTTAAAGGTCAGATAAATCTAGAGTGTTTAGCACTGACCTCCAAGTGTCCCAGGATGCAGTATTTTTGTGGTCCAAATAGACCACAGGTGGATGAAGCAGAGAGCTGGGCAGCACGGCCCACCATAAGATCGCCCAGGTTAGGGTGGCATGATCCCCCATCACAACTTTCCTGAAGATGAGCAGGCACTAGTAACACTATGAAAGAGGATAAAGGGTTAATTCAGCTGTAATGTGGGTAAAATGACTCAACACCTCTCTAACTTCCGTATCTTTTAATCCTATTTCTTGTTGTCTAGGAGCTAGTAGGCCAAACATCTCTTCAGAGACAGACAAAGGGAAAAACACTGAGGTATACTTAACCATTGTTCATGTGTCTGTTCTTTGCTCTGATCAAAATCCATTCTGTGAATTAACTCATACTTTTAAATAAAACCAGTCAATTCAGAAGAGGGCAAGTGCCAGCAAGAAGCCAAAAAATTATAATCCTAGTTCAGCAAGTGATCACATGTTGACGCTAATGAGGCATCTAGTGGTAATTCCTCTGTCAGCCTCCTGCAATGTCAGAGCAAATAGGAGTAGACTCACTGAAAAGCAGAAGTGTGGATACCTCCTCTTGGGCCATTGTTGCTCTGGCTCTGAAAACCATGGGCTGATAGGAAGAAGTGTACAGTAAAGATGGTAAAACTGTTAATAATGGTACCCTGTAATACCATTATATGCTTACATTTGACAAGACCAGCTGACCTTTACTTTTCAGCCCATTTCATAATGATAGCAAATAATAACAAAAAAAAAATCTCATTAACATGCATTAACACCTTTCCCTTAGCTACAGAACAGAAGCTCAACAGAATCAAAACAAGTTTACTGATCTTCTTCTTACTTTGGTAAATAAAAGAAGTAAATACCTCCCATTTTACTGTAAATTATGGTATTATGGTATCTAAGAGTATGCAGGTGCTTGGCCATTAAGAGCTTTAAAGAGCCGATTTAAGACTGATACTGTTAGTTGAAGTTGTACTGTTTTATAAGTAAACCCAGTGAAGAGATCATTAATATATACAGTTCTACTAACATTTAGACCTAAATGTTTCTCGCACAATAAAAATCTACATTAGTGTCTGTATTTACATCATTTACTTGCATTTACAGTATAAAACAGCTCCAAAATGTTATTATTTCTATTCTTCCTGGTTTCCACAGATATAAGCATTATACTAAAACAAATTCTTGTTTTTTCATTACAACTGTAGCTTTATGTTTTCAGCAGAAGCGGTGAGACATGTGAATTTTTTTGTTTGTTGTTTGTTTGTTTGTTGCTTCTTTTCCTGCTAAATTGACTGGAATGTCTTCCAAAAGCCAGCGGCCTCAAGCCATCTAATTCCAGCATGTGCGGCCCTGTGAGTTATTTAGGCCAGAAGCAGCAGCCACAACCTTCAGATGAAAGGAGCGATGCATTGGTTTGAGAGGTCTGCTTTACACATACTGAACAATCTGAAAACAGGTCGATACTGTTTAGAAATTTCCAGACCTTCTGGAAGGTCTGTGAGTGCAGAAACACAAAAGCCGAGAAAGTCTTTTATTCAGCCTGACATCACATATCTTCATCATTATAAACTGTGACAGGCATGTTAAACATAAGCTACTGCAGGCACATTTCTGTCCAAGAATGTTCTCTTATACACACTGACCGTAGAACTCAAGCAAAACCCAAATGTGATCGCTAAAGGCATCACGAAATATGTACATATGGCCATGCAGCCCAGTGTAATACACATAAATACATGCATGACGTTACACCCCTAACTGGCTGTTATAATAGTGGAGTGAAAAGACCTGTAACTGAGATTTTCAAACAGTAAAACTTGCTTCCAGTGAATACTTACAGACATTAGGAGCTAAACAACGCACTATGGGATTATCCTAATACATTATGCACTATACACATATCACTGCTGTCCAAAGAAAACCACGTATCTCCATTTTCTCTATTTGTTTTTTTGTCTTTTGAACATAGGAGCTCCTGTAATTGTGTAAAACTTTCATGCTGAACAGACTTGTAGAAATGTTCCAAAATGACGTGGTTTCTACACTGGTTTACATTAGAAGTAAAGAGTGTTCTGGAACGTTTTAAAACCGGTTCTTTTTTTTTGACAGGGACCATATACTAATGAATGGTTCTACTACAAAATGGTCTATGCTAGGCTTCTTCAGTTCTGGTCCTGAAGGGGGCAAACACACCCTTTAAAACCGACAATTAACACAATGCGAATCAGGCGTGTCTGAGCAGGGAAATTACCAAAGTGTGCCATAACTGAAGAGCCCTGCTGTATTGTAAATGATGCAGACGCAATTATGCCCCATTGATTCTGATGGTCATCTGCATATATTTTAATATATAACAGTTTATAATTGAATGCTCAAAGACATATACTAATACTCTAACAATGTGCATAACAGTATAACAGAAACAATACAAATGTGTAAGAGATAAATGCATGTACATGTCTTTCCTGTGACCTTTTGTCATGCCGCACAGGTACAAAGCACTATGTGGAATTTTTATTTAGGTATTCCCAGTATATGTAACTTGTATGCTCTTGAAAATAATCACAAGACCTTGGGTAAAGTACATTTTTAGTGAATAGAAAACGCAAGACATGAGACTTTGCTAGTTCAGAAATCCTCATTCTGAATCATGCATTTCAATCCCTAGGCCATAATTCTTCTGTAAACACAGCGAAGAAGCGAATCACAAAAACAGAATTATACCCTAAGTTACATGATCAATAAAGCAAAAGGGGAGATTCAGCATGCGTACCTTTGCATGTGATGTGGAGCTTCGCAGAGTTTATACCTGAAGCGTTCTCCTGAGAAGATCAAAATCAAGAAGAACTTTGTCATACAGTGGAACGAGACAACGTGCCTTTACAAGACCAGTCAGTAATACATAGATTACACACAGAGCAAGTTAACAAGACAATAGAGCTCCAACTACAAAACAAGCAATACAAATAGAAGGTGTTCTGAGAAGAGTGAGACAGTAAGTCTTCCAGCTACTCTGAGAGATGGCTGCTCTCAGGCACAGAAGCAAGACAGCACGGAGAATAATGTATGGAGTGTCGGGAATTGCATTTCAATGTAACTATGATATAGATCTGTCTGGTAATGGTGTGCAGTGTGCAGTGACAATGATAAATATGAGAGTGTATGCACAGTAAAACTTACATCATTGTCACTTACATTGTAAATAAAACAGATGACTTTCCTGCTCAGGGCTGGAGTGAAGATTTCCATGCAGAAATAGATGAGGTTCTAGAAATATTTCGCTGCCTAGTAAAGTCTCCCTCCCCAGTGTGTAGGTTTAGTGAGCAGCAGTGGATTGTAGTGTAACGACTGTGAAAGGTGAAGCATGTGAAGACACACCTGAACACCAAGAGTAGGAGAGCGTGAGTGTGTATGTAAGAGAGGAGGGAGAGGAGCCGCAGGGCTCTGTGGTAAAAAGGATTATATTGCATAGAGAGCTGATTTATGATTGTCATGCCGGACTGTGAGGCGCACAGAGCAGGAGAAAGGATGGAGATAATAAGGCATGTCACTGCCTTACAAGCCCCGAGCCCCGTTTCTCCTACTGGGGTATACTTCAGTATTAAAACTCCATGTAGCGCATTGTATCTGCAGTCTCTTTTTACAGCCATAGATATAGATAACATGCAGGACATCATTCCTATTCGGAAGAATCAAATCTATAAGAGCTGTAGAGTACCCACTACACCAGCCTCTGATTACACTGTGTGGGTACAGAATGCTTGTTATTTTAAGTAAATGGAAATGTCCAAGTGGATTACAAGACATAGACAGGTTTCTTTCTGCCCCACAATGCAAATCATGCTGTGAGGCTGCTTTTGCAGCATATGCTTCCAAATTGTGAAACTGCTCCCCACAAAACATATACCAAGCATTCTCAGTTGCCAGTTTTTTAATTAGTCAAAGATAGTTACAAATTACAGCTGTTGTTACAAAATGAACGTCATTCTTACTTTTAGTTTTTAGTAATCATTAATCATCATTCTTCTTCTTCTTATTATTATTATTATTATTATAAACTTAGCAAATGCACCATTTTCTGTCTCATACTAACACTAAGCTCATGTTAAACAATGAGTGAGTTCACACCAAATAAATAAACAAAACACATTCCTGAAAGAAATGCATGATTGAGCAGGTGGTTTGCCAGGGTTTTTAGATATTTACTAAGGTATCCCAGATGGTTGCTAGGTTGTTTCTAAACACCTGAGGTGGCATTTCTGGGGTTGCTAGGTGTTTGCTATGGTATCCTAGGTGATTGCTATAATGGCCACTATTCTCAATAAAACCAGACAGTAACTCACACGCAGTGCTGCATCAAAGCGACCTTTTAAAACCTTTTAAGAATCATTAAAATTGTGCTTTATGTACACATTGAACTGCTTCTTTCTTCCAAACACACCGCACATACAGTACATGCTAAACTGCTCCCTCATAAAGACAAACTTACTCCCCTAATTCCCATTGTAAATCTCCTCTTGTATACTGCACTTTCTTTGTCCTATTGCTGCTAATGACACAATTTCTGACTAATTATTTAATGCTGCCTACGTCAGTCTTGTATTTATGCACACTTTTTACTGTGCTGATAGAACACAACATCTGTCATAATACTGTATTTATTCAAACTAGTACCGTCGCTGCTTCTGTCCACTGCACAGTACATTATCACTTTCTCTTGCAGTCCTGTCCTGCCTGCACTTGTGTAGTCTTGTGTTGTTTCTGTTTTTTGTTCATTGTGTTGCAACATGGTCCTGGAGAAATGTTGTTTCATTTCACTGTGTACTGTGTTTATGGTTAAAATGAGAGTAAACACCTACTTGACTCCACTTGTGTTACATAGTGATGCAGGGCAAGGTTATGGAAATGACCAAAAGCAGATTGTCTTTACCTCAGTATTTTTGAGTGCACCATCACATCAAGAAATGTTTGCTTTGCACATTTTAGAATAGTGAATTTCAAGACGCTTCAGTCCACATTCTATACAAGCTCTATGGGATCAGTAAAGTTTCAGTCACTGTAGGGTAGAAAACCCGCTCCCCTGGCCTCTGCTTGATCTTGCAGCCCAGTGCCGAGGTGTAGGTCTGTTGGTTTCCAGCTGGGGTTTGATCATGGGATCTACCATGGAATGGTAGATGTGCTCGCTTACACAGTGGCCATGGATCAGTAGGGGCATTATCTTGCAGAAGAGTCGTCACTGTGGAGCAATGCTGCTGAGAATGAGGAGCTATAGTGCTGGTGAGAGTTCTAGTGGGAGCAAAGATGGCGGTAATTATTAAAACCCTTTGAAAGCAATTGTTTGCCTCAGACCATAGTTTCTGACTTCTTCATACTGGCATGTAATAGTAACATAAAATTTGCATGAGATGTAGAGGCTTCTGTATAATGAGAGAAAAAGTGGGCGTCTGAATAAAAGTTATTGTCTTCGCACAGTCCCTTACCAAAAATACTGCAGTTTTCAATGACAGTATTGTAGTTTTTGTGAATGTACAACACCTGTATTAAATACATTAAATTGCAAAAAACTGCCCTATTAACACTCCAGTACAATTGCAGTTGTCTAAAGTACACTTTACAGTAACTGTTCAGCTACAATATACTGCAGTATAATTGCAGCTGGTTTTAAAATAAGTTATTTTCTTGCAGGGGTCTTCAGTTTAGTCATGTATGCATAATAACTTGCCCTATTGCAGTAGACCATCAATGCCATGCACTGGTCATAGTCATAGAAGTTTTAAACATATCCAGAATATTTTTTCATTAATGTCAATAGATTTTTTGTAGGGTAATTAAACTACATTATGTTTTCACTGGAGTAAGGCAAGCAGTTTGGGAGATAACAAGCAGGTCCGTCCAGTAATATGCAGAGACAGGCTTTATATTTACATATTTACAGTAAGAGCCAGTAAGAGTCACATATCCGTTCAAAAAACACAACAACCCTTGCGAGGCTGTGCTTTTATCATAGCTAAGGGTGTTATTTACAATAACACACAGCTTCACGTGGTTTAGTGCTATTTTAAAACAACAGATAACATACACTATGAACATTTGCAATCTTTCAATAAATATTTTATTATTACTTTTATTAACCATGATTATTCTAAATTATGGATCGTGATATTAATAATAATATCTTCTATACATAATTGATTAGCAATAACAATCATGATAAACAATTCATCCAACAAGAGGTGTGCATTACTGTTGCCAAGCGACCATGAACTGAGGAAAGGGATCATATTTTTGGAGTCATTTTAAGCTTTATAATAGTGAATTTATTGTGATACCACAGTGTTTAATGCCAAAATCCATATAGGTAGTTTTGCCCACCAAAACATCCTCACAACTTTTTTCTGTTTACACTTCTGTGTGATTTCCAGCTTATGCACAAAACAAATGGTGTTATACACTTCTTTTGACACAAGGGGCAGGATCTCAAATGCCCTCTACTTTCGGCGAAGTGCACTAGATAGGAATTATAACACTGACTTCCACAGTCACACGATGGATAATATGCTTATTATGCCCATTTGTTCACACAGCTGAATACTGAACACTGGGAGTAAAATCGAAAATGTTATTAATTTCTGTTGATTTAGCCTGATGTTAATGGCATTAAATTTTAATAACTAATACTCAGATATCTGAAATGTTTAGGACATTCAAGTAATGACATCTCTTTTGCAGTTTCATAGGAGGAGCCAGTTAGCCTCTAAGCTATCTAATCTAATTCTAGGCAGGAATGTAAGTTTTCAGTTCCTCAATTTAAACAAAACTGGGTTCTGTATGTGAGCCGTACACGTAAGCAGTGCAATAGTTAAAGAATTTAGTTGATCTGAGGTTGTCATGGGTGTTTAGACACTGAGGTTTTTGTTACAGCCGTAAATTCCAATGCAATTTAGGACCAGCTATACCACAGCTTGGTGCTTACCAAGCTAACTGACTAACTCTCCAGTGGTATTCAGAACTTACAACTCTAAATTATGATATACTTAATGCAATATTTTTTGCTAACTCTTTAAGAGTGTGCACTCTTTGAGCTAACTGACATAAAATACATAACGTTACCACAGCTGCATCTTTAGCTGGTGTTTGTTGTGGCCATAGATTAGCAGAGAGTTATTTCTTTGCATTTACCAGCTACTGCTATGAAGAGCTGTTTACTTTTATTCAAGCCCATACGTATGCACATGTTGGATGGAAGATGTAGTCTCAGTGGTTTTTTTAAGTGCAGATTTTTATCTCAGCCTTAACTGCCACTAGTTCCCCTTATCGGCTAAGAGTTCCCATTTGTAATAAGTCATTTGTTCTGGGTCAGAACTGGTCTCAAACAAGTACAAGAAGTGGCAGTAATTTTTTTGTAGCTTTCAAGAATGAATGGTAATGAGCATTGTGTGTTCGATTCTGAACATAATGAATAGTTTCTGGTCTCTCTGAAAACAGACTGAGATTTTCAGAGAACAAAAATTAGCATGAAATATGTTCCATCTAGGAATAACAGGAAAAATGGCTAAAGGTGCAAAAAATACAGTGCTGTATCACTGTAATCAGGACATTTTCATGATGTCAGTGCCATTTTGATTCCCAGAACAGTAACTTTTCTTTACCACCCTGGAAACTGCTGACAGCTGTGTTTGCCAGCGGTATTTTGCTGATTTACATCAAAAATAAATAGTATAAATGAGAGAAAAGCTAAAACTATGTGTGCGCATTGACAGCATTGTTGAAGCAAAACATCCAAGACATTAACCGAGGAAGCCATTGCAGCCTTTATCCACCTGGGGGTGATATTGGAGACAGAAAGAGGGAAAATAATTCATGGGCAGTACTGCAGGCATTACATCTATTAGCAAGAAAAAAATGTTTGTTGTCTTGTTTATTTACTTTAATGGACTTTTCTATCACAGTAGTACTTGCCAGTTCTTGCTCATTATCATCATTACACCCCAGAGCCAACAGTCTGGGAACGTGGAGGTATTATGCTTCGAAAGAGGAAACCATATTCAAACTTTCCCAATACACTGGCAAAAGCACTATAAATGGCTGATTTTGAAACACAACTGTGCAGATGCTCAAATAGCTGGTACATGACATACTGTCTTCCTAATTAAAATGGGAACAGCGTGATTCTACTTGGCACTGTTATAATCTGTTTTTCATTTTCTACTCAAAACTTAGCCTAATGAAACTTATCGTTCTGACTGAGACAAATGAATGAAGGCCAAAGTGTTTTGCATCATTTCAGGAAATGAAAAACTACCATGGCACCAGCAAATTTACCATGACTCCGACTGTGCACAAGCATTCTCCTTTATCACTCTAAAAATAAATGAACTGTGAATTGAATCAGCAAGTTTAAGAAGTAAAGCTCACTGACTGAGATGCAATGCGAATGTGTGGAAAAGTCCAGGACAGTCATTTGTAAAACATATATTCTGTCACATTCTGTGAAAATATCTGGCACAGGCAACTGTATGGAAATGCTGGAATGCCTGAGAAAACAAACTCAAAAAGCTTTAGGCGTTAACTGTTGAATTCCATATACATTATTCACAGAAGCCCTACAAGTTCTCCCCCAGAATCAGAGTCCACACCAGGCTTCTAAAATACAGATATATAAAGGTGAATGATGTCTGAACTGAAACGCTCACATGCTTGCAAAAACATCCAACGATCCCACTTCTAAGACTGAGAGAGGAAGTGAAGGCCACTTGAAGGTCTGCCTTACAAGAGTGTGGGCTGTAAGTTTAATTTAATACACTTTCTATAACCCAGAAAGTCTTTCGATAAAATTGCATCTTTAATCACTTTTTTCATCCTTGGAAACAAAATGTATGTGTCTAGATGTAGTCTGTTAAGGTTTCACCTTCTCTATCAGCACAGCAGATTTCATTCATATTTAGTTTGACATTATATCTTGTCAAACTAACAGAACTGTGTTCTGTTCTGTGTTCTGTTAAGTGCTGTTGGTAAGATTAGTCTTGCTTGTTTCTCCTGCCCATCCTACTATACTGAACTTTGTTACAATTTTATTACTTTGTGGTGGACTATTCTCTGCACAAGTGTCCACTACCTGCCCACTTTAACATCTAACCTGTTAGTCCACCTTTTACATGTAAAGTTATTGATGATTGTTGATCTGATTTGATGTTATTGGTGATAGTTTTGATCTAATTCTACAGTTCATAGTTTGAGTTAGTCATCCTCTAGACCAGTGGTTCCCAACTTTTTTCCCTGAACCCCCCCCCCCCTTTCCTGAGTCCAAGACAAGCCAACCCCCCCAAACCAAACTCCTACCCGCACAGACGCACAAAAAGAATAAAGTGATTAATTACAAACTTTTATTTGCAAAAATAAACAGCGGTTGTAGGTTTTTGTTCTTATACTCTCATACATACACACACACATTTATGTTTCTCAGACATTTTAAATAAATAAAATGTAAATAAATTTTATGAATGCGTACAAATATAATTTTGGTAATCTCAGTGCAGACAAAATTGTGCACACCCCCAGCAATCTCTAGCGCCCAGGTTGAGAATCACTGCTCTAGACCTTCATTAATGGTCGGTTCCTGGACACAGATCACTGCTGGCTGGAAATTTTTGGTTTTTGGCTTATGCTCAGCCCAGCAGTGATACTAAGTTATTCAAAAACTCCAGCAGAACTGCTGTGTTAGATCTACTTATTAGAGTTGGATGTCTCGAGACCACTTTATGTGGTCTTGATCTCGTCACAGTCTCAACTGTCTTTGGTCTTGGTCTTGTCTTGCTGTCTCAGATTGACATAGTAGTGGACCTAGTGTTTTGTCTCTCGCCTTCCTTCCTCTCTGAAAATATGCCTGTTAAAGTTCCTCTGCCGCTAGCTGGCTTGGTTCCATATACGGAGCCAAAATAAAATCTGCCCTGAAACATACGTTTTTCGCCATAATAGGAGGATTTTCAAGCCAATTTGTTTTCTAACTAATAGCCGAGGGTCTTACAGTTTCAAAGCGCCCTCCAACAAGTTTCTGGGACGTTCCTAGGCAAGGCTACGTTCCAAAACACAACGAGATCCTTGGCCAAGCTTCTGACTGGTCCAGCTGTGACGGACAATAGCCCGGACCAGTGGCCAGGTAGCCGTAATTTACATATACAGCCTTTTAGCCAACCATCACAGCTTTCAAACGATATGTGGGTGTCAACCATCCCCCTAACATAGGGGTATAAGAGGGGCGCAAATGGTCAGTGCAGCGCTCACAGCGTCCCATCGCGTCTGGATCTGCGTGGGTTATTTTATGCTGAAACAAAGCGAAATGCACACAGAAGACCAAATTCAGGATATTTGAGGACATTGATGAAGATATTTCACCAGCAAATAAAAATTTCAAGGGGAAATCTTCTTTCACTGGAACATGAAACTTCAGAGTCTTAGCTTGGGAGCTGCATAAACAAAAGATGGCTGTTGCAGAGGGTGAGGACTAACAGGTTTAACAGTAATAGTCTCGTTCTCTCCCTCTCTCTCTCTATTTTTAAGTATTTCATGTAACTGTATTAGTTTATCAATCTGTTATTTTTCCATAAAGTCTGTGTTCTGTTGTTCCTGCCCTAATGAAAGACAGGCCTGATATCATTGGCAGTGTGTTGTAATCACATGCTTCTGCAGATGTCAAGATGTCAGAATCTTTTAAGCACTTGTCCTTATTCTTTTAATGCACAGTTTGATGTGCAGTTTGTATTGGTATGTAGTATTTGTAGTGTGCATGTCTTTATATTTGATTACAGTATTTTACTTAAATTGTGCTGTTTGACTAAATAAATGTGACCATTGACTTTTAAATAACATCTGCATATCACGTTGTGTTAACAGGCCTAATCCATTTCAGGGAAGTTGATATCAGTGTAATTTGGCTAGTACCCATTGCCATCTTGGGGAGTTTTTCCTTGCCACTGTCACCCTTGGCTTGCTCATCAGAGACTTTTCACACACACTCATACACATAATTTTCTCTCATTTGTGAAGCTGCTT
>JBBPCY010069238.1:0-12142 GCA_037974405.1 Brachyalestes nurse
ATATTACAGATAGAAGGAGAAGATTGAAGGAGGTTCAGATAGAAGGACGTTGTATTGAAAATGTAAAAAAAAAAAAATGAACGTGAACGAGTTCATTTTTGAGCTGTGATCTTCGTTCAAAATTTTTAAAAATTAACTATGAACGAGAACTAGTTCATTTTTATTTTAATGAACTGTATTTTGAACTGGTTCTTTTTCAGCGTGGCACAATACTGTATATATATTGCTAATGTATAGAATTTTTCTTGATTTCAGAATTTTAACAGGATTTCCTGTTTTGATGGATGAACACATAAAAGACTCCATCCTGCTCTGCAAGTATGGATGGATCTTCAGGTTTCTAGAGGTGATTTCTTATTTAAACTGATACGTGTCTGCAGCTTTAAAATAACTGAACAGTGTTGTGGTTCTAATTTAGAAAAGCTTGTCAGGTCTTAAAATGTTCAGCTTTATGATGTGGAGCTTTACTTTGTTTACACTGTTGTTTCAGATTAAATGTAATTATAGTTAAGACGTAGCAGCTCTCTTTAACGGGGAATAAAGACTATTTTGTTATTTCTGTAAGATGGTGAACTAATTTCTGATAAATATAATAAAATAAATAAGATGACAGTTGGTGGGTTTATTTGGTAGTTACAAATTCCGGTTTTATTCTCAGTTCATGTGTGTCACAGAAACCTGATGATACTCAGTGAGAGACAGTTCAACACTTTTACAAACACTGTTTTACCTTTTATATGTGAGGAAGTTTTCATGTTGGAACATCTGGGGAAATCTGGTTTCACTGTAATTTTCACTGTTTTATTCAGTTCATTTTAATAAATCTAATCTATCCAAACTGTATAATTCTGTGAGATTCTTTGTGTGTTTATGTTACTTATACTTGAGTGGGGAAAGTGTCCTGGGTACGTTTTCAAAGAAGAAACCTTTTTTTAATATTATTTTAGCTGTAAAATCATACGGCACATTAAAAATAGGAACTTTTTGTGTTTTTTTTAGAGCGGAACAGAGCCTTATTCACATTTATGAGAGCCTTATTCTCATCATATTTATGTCTTATTAACAAACAGTTACAGTAATGTCTGTAGCAATATGATTTTAATAATCTATGCATGTTTAGGCTAATAAACAATTACAAATAAGTCCAGTCCTGAATGTTTATGAGGAAGAGGTCATGCAAAATCAATCTTAAAAATTTAAATACCTTTTAGACAATAAAAAAGGGTCAAAACTAAATCTGACCTTTTGTTTTCCATACACATAACTGGCAACAACCCATTTTATTCGGGTGCAGGGGCACTGAAACTGACATCTTTTAAAGGTACTAAACCTTATTAACTCCAACCTAAAGTAGAGAAAACAATAATAAAAAGAGAAAAATAGTTAAAAACTATTAGGTAATAAAATAATGAAAGCTAGACCAGCAATTATGGGTTGAAGAGGTGTCCTTTATTGTGACACTTTTACATGTTGAATTTTAATGGGTTGGACATATGGAGGTCACTCTTAGTAGTTCCATACAGGCTCTGTTCACCTTGATGTGTATTTGGAGTTCTGTAAAAACTGCAGTAGCGGTCAGAAACTGGGTGCACTGACCATTAAATCATAAAACACACACACACACATTAAAACACATAAAACACACACACACACACTAACTGCACTTTACTATCGAACAGTTAATCTTTCATTAATGGCCATATTTAGCTCTGGCTGCTCTGGCTATTTGGTTGCAGCACCTTTAACCTGCTGAGGGGGAACTAACAATATATATAACGGTTCTAAATTCAGTGTAAAACTAATTTATGTGGTACAATCCAGTTTGATTTATTTACATGTCAACTTTAACACAAACAGTTCTGCTAATAAAAACACTCTTACCATGGCTAGCATGAGTGTAAAAAATGCTCCGAATGTAGCATGATGTAACGTTAGTTATCTAGCAAAAAGCAAAGTTCTGAAGACTTTTGCCATCTGCTTTGTCGTAATGTGGAAAAGCTCAACAGACCCAGTGGACCCACTCGTGGACAGACAATGAGCCAGACCTGGGTCCCACAGCACTGCTCTGTTGTGGTGCGTGTGTGTGTATCATCCAACTCTCTTCTGATTTACACTCTTGTACAAAGTAGCCCCCATTTGTCCAGATTCTCTCTCATCCTCACTAACACACATACCAAAATGATTTATTTATATACTTTTAGGTTTTTTGGATAATATGGATGTTTATTTTGTCAACTTCACTCTTCATATTTCTCTTAGAAACTTCTTCTATTTGCGTTTTGACGTCAGCTTTTAGATAAGAATGGTCTGGGAAATGTCACGTACTCTCCCTTTCTCCAGGCACGAGAAGCAGGCACACACACAGACCAATCGTACTCGAAGTGCTGCATGAGCTTTTATTAAAAAATGAACAAGCATGAGAGCCTAATACCAAAACCCAAGTTCCAACAAAAGAGTGCCATGAGAGTAGACCCACACACGAAACACAAGCACTTTACTCAAATAACACCAGCTGTGTGTCTAACACTCCCCACCTTTCATACTAAAAGTGCAAACACTTAATTACAAAACTTAAACAAGGGTGGCCTCTAATGGCCACCCACCGTCACAAACCCCAGACCTGACAGGACATTTTCAGTTTGGATCATCCAGACTTTTGACAGGGAGTGGTATATAATTAGTACAACAAACCTATCATTAAATACAACTGTTCATTAAAAGAACAATGCTAATAATTTTCCAAATCTAGAAGATAATAATCATGCCATACAGCCAATATACTGGCAAATGTTAACATTTACTCTTTATTTATTCTTATTTTATTACCCTAATACTCAAAGCATTTGGTTAGAAGTGGTTTCAACATATAGATCAGTTTTAATGTTCAGCCTCTTAACTGTTGAGCAGCATGTGCTTAAATGTTTCAATTAGCTGTATTAGTTGTTAATATCCTTACTAATATCCTAACTAGTTCAGCAAACCCGTGTAAACCTGCATCAGGCTTCCAAATTTGATAAACCTCATGTTTCTGTTAATATGAACAGTAAAATATTGATTTGCTCAATTGCTGATTGATTTATAAGGCTGGTATTGATTTTCCGGTTTGAGGCAATAAAAAGAAAGATTAATTCTTTCTGAACACACGGACTGTTCCTTTTCTTTGTGTGTGCAAAAAAAATTGTCAATAGACAAATCAGTTTTTATCACATAACCTAACAGTTCCTTCAACATAGAACCCAGCGTAGAGTGGCTGAGTGAAGGTGGTGTGGACTGTGTGGAGGAGGGTCATTGTGTCAGAGACGCTGTAGAAGGACAGAGTTCCTGCACTGTGATCCACATACACTCCTATTCTGGAGGATGGAGGTCCTGAGATCTCAGTTCTAATGTTGTTGTGCCAGAAAGAGAGAGGAAGAACACTCCAGACTCCAGGACTGACTGTTGTGCCCAAAGACACACTCAGCACCTGATCCTTTCCTGCTGATCCCTTTATATGAGACTGATATGAACACACACTCCTCCCTGCTCCACTCAACCTCCCAGTAACAGCGTCCACACACACTCTCCTCACACAACACCTGATCCTAGCAGTCAAATCTCCCTGGATGATCAGAGTATGTTTTAATCCACATCACCTCTCGGTTCTTTTCAGACAAAACGAGAGAATTATGTGCTGTGTTGGGATCCAGAGTCAGGTGACAGAATTCATGCATGCGTTTTTTGTTCTGTATAAGCAAGTAAATACAGTAATAAATTCATTTAATTTACAGTAATAAAAATACAGGGCTTTAAGAAGAAAATGAAAAACACAAGAACACTTTAGACATTAGCAGTTAGCATTAGCATCGTGTTGCAAGCCAAAACAAAGACTCAAAAGAAATAACTCTCTCTACCCACAAAAAAGGCACAGCTTACTAAATAGATTGAGATAACTGTTGAACATTGAGAAACAAATGCTCAAAACACTCAAATACAAGACATGAAGCAGTCATGCAGAGAGAGAGAGAGAGATCAAAGAAATTTTAATATAAGGAGAACTCCCACTCTCAGAACACTTTCGCCAGCGAGTGCAGAATTTACCGTCTAGCTCCTTAATTTTCAATTGGGGGACCAGGTGGAAAGCTCTGGATGTGGATAGGCCGGCAGTTGACAATCACTGCTTTAGATGCCCCAATGGGGTAACTTAAATTCTGGAATGTCGCTGTGTCAAAGGACAGCAGCCAATCAGCAGCAAGGAGAAATATATAGCGTTCTCAGATTGGCTATTTTCAAACCTTCCGCTTCAGAGTACAGTGAGTACAAGACACACTGTCTTTGTGTTTCTCTACACAGTACCAAAACATTTATAGTTATTTTTATATGGAAATGTGGCGGAATTTACATTAATATTAATGTTATAAAATTAGTAAATTATATTTTTCTTAATACTTTAGTACATAAATGTATGAAAATGTACACGAAAAAAGCTGTGATGTCCAGGCCTCGTCTGCCACACCCCATCATCCTTGCAGGGTTTAGAATTTGGCGCTTAACAACCCAGCACTAGGGCGAGGGGCCATGGCAGACGAAAGTAAAAGTAAAAAGTAAAATACGGAGGATATCTGCAGTCTATCAGTTATCCTCCACTACACTTGAATTAGTCTAAAATAAACATCTTTACACGGGTCTTTACACGGCTAAATGCTAACAGACTATCTGCTAACACAAAGTTATTACTGTGTGGAATAAATTGATTCAACAATGTTCCAGTGCAATTTGAGTGATTTTAGGCACAAAAATATTAATTATAAAAATATTTAATGCTTTATATTAAACAGATTACTTCAGACTCTATGGGATCTTATTGCTGTTACCAGCTTGCTCTTTTTAATTTTGGCAATAAATTTGACATCATTTTGCAGGAAATGTTTTTGAAAAATCCACTTTAAATAGAAGGAGAATTATACCATTTTTTTTATTATTTTAAAACATATATTTAAAAACATGGAGAGGTACAAGGTAAGGAAAAAATTAACATTAAAAAAACCCTAAAAACATCGAACCAGTCAGATGACTTTATTTGCATCTCAAACCACAGAATTACACAGAATTGTCTGCATATTTTGTAGGATTCCCTTTCAAGGTCCTGGAAAACAGACTCACTTCCTCCAAACATGTTCCAGTGAAGAATGCAAATAATGATATTGTTGCTGGCGCCACTAGTCCACACTGTCGTCTTTACTGTGTTCCTCCATCAGGACCTTTATTTTTGTTTATGCAAAGTATGGAACTGTTCTCTGAAAGTTTCTGTTCTAGCCGGTTTCTGTCCGGCAGACACGGGCAGCAGAGCAGAAACATTAATTTTCTGCATTTCTGAACAAATATGATTTAAGCATCAAACAAATGATAAAAGTAGATAAATGAAATTAAAATATTATACTTCATCACTTATTTACATCATTTACACCTCAATCCATATATCTCTCATTCATCCACCCATTCATTAATCAATCCATCCCACTGTTTCCACGCCTGGTACTGGAGGCGTACTCTGCATTTTCTCTGCAACAAGGTTAACAAGTCTTTCCTGGGTTGCAGTGGGTGTGTTTCATCCATCCTCCCTCCCGCAATCTATCTATCAATCCCTCCATCCCTTGAAGTGAGTGTGTTAGAGCTGAAAACACTGAAACATGCAGGACATGGGGCTCCAGACTGAGACTGAGATACACTGATCTAAACACTGGTCTCAGTTGGAGGGATGTTTTCTTTCTAATTTCTTTCTAATGCCCTGAACAGAGAACTTTCACTGCTCCACAAACCTGGACTCTGGTTGGGGCTCGACTGCAAGGAGACTAACAGGCTATATTTCGTTCTTGTCTCCATATAAACCATATTAACATGTCATTAGTGGACATGAACTTTCTCAACCAGCCAAAACTCCCACCTCCCTCCACACATAAAGCATCACTGCAGTATAAAGTGTAATGAACTGAGGGAACAACATAATTAGCTTCTGAAAACCAAAAATCTGATCAATGTTTGTTTTTCATGTTGAGCAACGAATCTGTAGTGTCTGAAGCAAGTCTGTATTAATGAATAGAGCTTTTGTGTCTCTGCACGCGAGGAGAATTTGCATCTACTGTCAAAGCTCTCACTGGTCAGAGGTGGAGGAGGAGGAGGAGGAGACATAAAAAAAGAAAGAAAGAAGATTTAAAGATCCAGGAACACACACAAAGAGAGACACACGGGAAGAGGAGAGCAACCTGAAATCAACAAACACATGAGTAGGATGAAACTTTATCTGGATTACAGACAGACAATTGTTTTGAAAAATTCTGCTGTTCAATTATTATTAGGAGACAAAACATGACATTTTAACATGGTTTAACTTTTTTTCCGCTTAGAAATGGACCGGATCATCATACTGCTCCTCTCAGGTGTGTGAGTGTGTGTAGAGTGTGTACATGAGTGTGTGTGTGTGTACATGAGTGTGTGTGTGTGTGTGTTGTCTGTTCTGCTGGGGTGTAATTGAACAGTTTCTCTGTGTTTTTCTCCTGTGTGTCCCTCTTCATTATCACTTTATAAATGAGATGAAGACCTGGACTGAAGCTCAGAGTTACTGCAGAGAGAAGTACACTGACCTGGCTACTGTCCACAGCATGGAAGAGATGAAGAAGCTGAATGAAACCATTAAGAGTTCTTACAGTTCTCTCACTTCTGTTTGGATCGGACTGCAGAGAGGAGACACTAAGAAGTGGATGTGGTCTCTGGCAGACACAAAGTACTACAAACCAGGAGAGACAGAGTTTAGGAAGTGGGTGAGCGAATCATCCAGCAGTGATCCAGACTGTGTTGTGAAGTACACTGCTGGTGATTGGGGTGTTCAGAGCTGTACAGAGAAATATTCCTTTGTTTGTTATGATGGTAAGTGTGATTTACTGATTTTCTGTACATGAAGTAGGTGTTGTGTTAGATGCAGGGGTGATGGAAGCATTTTTAAAGTGGGGGGGTGGGGGTATTGGGGAGGGTGGGTTGATGCGTCTTGTGTGTTTCTTACAGATCTCTGGGTGGATAAGTGGGGGCATGAAATGAATGATTTTTAAAAGTGGGGGTGAAACAAACACAGTGTGTTTAGATTTCAAGCATTAAAAATATTACCTAAGAATCTGAAGCCCAAGTGTTCCAAATTTATACAGAAAATACAAACAACACTCTTACACTCTCACTCCAAACACTGGATCATTACAGTTACTACTTCAAAACAGTGTAAAGTGTGAAAATCTGTTATTAATGTCTCTCAGGAGAAAATGACACTCACCACTACTTTACTGATCTGAAGACCTGGCGTGAAGCTCAGAGGTTCTGCAGAGAGCATTACACAGACCTGACCAGTGTGAGGAACACCACTGAAGACAGTAAGATTCCCAGTTCCACTAATCCTATCTGGATCGGTCTGTTCAGAGACGTGTGGAGGGGGTCAGATCAGAGCGACTCTTCATTCAGATACTGGAGCCCAGGCCAACCTAACAGTGAAGCTGAACGTTGTGCTGCTTTTCGGAGAGAGAAAGATGATTTCAGTCAGTGGCATGATTTCCCCTGTAATGATCAGCTACCGTTCGTCTGCAGTGACAGTAAGTTTCTTTTTCAGATTCAGAATTAGGTTTTATTGCTTCATTATGTTTGCACTTACAGGGAAGTTTGTTACACACTAACACACATTAGGGCTGCACAATTAATCTAATTTTAATCGCGATCATGATTTTGGCTGCCACGATTAAATTAAGATGATCGTTGGCGATATTAATATTTGAATAGCGATTCTGCTGCATATCAAATCAAGCACTTTCTCAACCAATATTCAGCCAAACACCAGGGGGCGTACAAAAGATTCGGGCTTCATTAAGCTGCCCAAAAAATTGTGTGCTTGCGTGAGTGTGAGTGTATGTGCGCGCGTGTGTGTGTGCTTGCATGTGTGTGCTAGATTACATTTAATTTTATTATTTATACGTTATTTTTATTTGAGATTTCATTTTGATCTGAATGCCTTGTTCACTTACTGTTTGTTTAAAACAGAAGGGCAATAAAAATGTTTTACCTAAAATGATAATTGTAATTAATAATCATTATTTCAATATTTATCAAAATAATCGTGATTATCATTTTGGCCATAATCATGCAGCCCCAACACATATTCACAGCCTTCATAAAACACACACTTTCACACAGTGCAGTTTTCAGTGGATTTAGCTCGACTTCATAATTATAGAACATTAATACTGTTTGTAGTCGTTTATCTATGCTGGTTTCCACACCGTTATAAAGAGATGTTTCACAAACTAACTTGATGTTTCTGCTACTGGGTCATTCAAGCCAAACCAACCAACGATCTTGATTTAATGTTTCATTTTTGCAAACAATCCTCAAACAAATGATATTTGTGATGTTCAAATTGTTATTTTGTTAAATGCCTATTTCAAAAAAGGTTACATGATCTAAAACTAAACACGTAAAAAGATGGCCAGTGGCTCCCTTGCTGTGCCACCAAGACCCACTGGGGGATGCAGCCACTGATATTATCACATAAGCTTCAATACCTCTTCTCTCTCACTCGTCCCATTCATAAAGCTCAAACTCAAACACGCGTCAGAAACAAATTCTCAACAAAACTCAAAACACAATAAAACAACTCTAAAGCAGTCTTATCACAACCCAACCAGCATAAAGACACTTTTAGCGCAGTGTCATAATTCCCAATCACTTACTTTTTAAGAAAAGCAGCGTGCGAAGGTCCGCCTTTCCCCTGGAAATTCTTATTTGCTGGCCATATATCCCCAATCAAACGTCTTCAAATGTCCTCAAATATCCTGAATTTGGTCTTCTATGGGCATTTCACTTTGTTTCAGTATAAAAAAAATCAATATTTTTCAGACCGAGCACAGTGGAGCACCTCTCTGTCTATCGATCTGGGAGCAGTGTTTCTGGCTTTTGTAGCTCTGAGTGAGGTCGGGCAGGCAACTCCCATATATCACTGAAAACCTCTCGCTATTCGCTACAACCCTGAATATATTAATTATAACTTCTTGGTAACTGGTCAGAGTAATGGTCCGTCAAAGCTGAACCAGTAGTATGCTGGTCCCGAGGCGCTCCTCCCATATCTCAGCGTAAGAACCTTCAACAAACTTGTGGGAGGGCTCATTCGAAAGCTTACCACCTTTTGCTAATTGACGTGGAAATGATTTCTTGGGGGCGTCTTGATTTTAGACTCGCGGCCCAATCAAAAGCCTTCGCGGCCCATCAGTGGTCCGTGGCCCAGTGGTTGAGAAACCCGGATTTAATTGACCAAGATCTCAGTCTGTTGATCAGTTAGAAATATCAGTGTGTTCTTTACTGTCTCCAGATGACCTGGTTCTGATCAGAGAGAATATGACCTGGGGAGAAGCTCTCAGATACTGCAGAGAGAAACATGTAGACCTGGTCTCAGTGGACTCTGAGGAGATCCAGCGCAGGGTAGCAGATGTGGCTAAAACAGCCTCCACTAGTCACGTGTGGCTGAGCCTGCACTACCCCTGCACCCTGAGATGCTGGTACTGGGTGAGTGGAATGCCTGTGTGTTATAATAACTGGGCTCCAGGGACTGGAGGGGAAGACTGCAGCCTTGTAGGGAGAACCGGAGCGGTGCAGTCTGGAGGTCAACAGAAGTGGGTCAGTCTGCCTGAGACTCAGAGACTCAACTTCATCTGCAGCAACTACAAAGGTTAGTGCTGATAAAACCATTCTGGACACACAACAGCGGATTTATTATTTTGTTGAAATCATCAGATAAACAGTAATTGTGCAGTAAAAAGTGTGTCTCTGTAGAGGTTGTGCAGTTCTTTACACTTTTACAAAACAAAAATTAATTAGGGGCATCTCAAACTGTTACAGGCGACTGTATGCGACCAAGGCAGGACATTTGGTGGGTTTTGAGGATTCTGACTCACCTAATTAAAGACTTAAATTCCAAAAAATAAAGGGTTTGCAGGGGTAAAAACTGTAGTAGTGTAGTTACTCCTAAAATGTGTTTTGAGATATGTCATTCAAAATACAGGATACCCTAACTGACTTAGGTGAAATGGGCCAAATGAGATGTAAACCAATCTAACTTAAACTCCCAACAATTAATTTCAGTTTAGTTTGCATGCGCCTTATCTATCAACAAATTCATTGTTTAGTTTAAACTTTTATTTTCAAGACAAAAACACAAAAAAAAAACACTGGAAACAGGACAGGAGTAAACTCAAACTAAAGCAGAAAACCAGTGGACCAACAACAGAGGTCCAACCTAAACTGAACTAAATACTAATGAAATCTTCAAAAACATCCTGAAGACTATTCAGAGAGAATCTCCTCCCCTGATGCATTATCTATCATAACTCACACTTGCTCTTCAGATTGAGCTTATTGAGCTTACATCTTCTTGCACTTCTCCCTACATAAAGATTTAATCTCCTCTGGTTCTCACACCATACTGAAATTTCAGTGTTTCCTCAGATTGTAAGTCACTTTGGATTAAAGCATCTCCCATCAAACCAAAGACACAACTGAAAGTGCTAGTCTTGATCAATTTCCCATGAATGAGAGTTACAGCAATGCATTTCTAGTTATTTTTGTAATAATATTCCTACATTTGGTAAAGTAGAGGAAGATATTACAGTAAAATGTGTTTGTCAGTAGGATGTTAGCATTACTGCTACTGAGAGCTACAGGTTGGTGAGCTGATCAGGTCTTTGTACTGAAGAGTAAAAAGCTGAAAAAGTGATCAGAAATATGATGGAAGCATTTAAGATGTGATGTTGTTCCATGTTGAGAAAAAGAGTGTTTCTGCTTGTATAAAATAATGAACTAATTATGAATTATAATCATACACTAAAGATCCATATGAACCTGTTCATTCTGGACTCTCTGGACTCTTCTAGACATTAAGCTGTGATTCTCCTCATTAGTGATTCTGCAGTGACTGACAGGCTTGTGGTTGTTTGTAGTGTGAGAGCTGGATAAATATCTATCTAGAATATTTCTACATTCAAGAGAATTAAAAAAAAAATCAAAGTATTTTTATATAGTATATGGAAAAAAATCACATTTGTTTTATACTTTATGCTAAAGTTTTGCATTTTTTCTTGATTTCAGAATTTCCAGGTTTGATGGATGAAGACAGAAAAGACTCCACCCTGATCTGCAAGTATGGATGGATCTTCAGGTTTCTAGAGGTGATTTCTTATTTAAACTGATGTGTGTCTGCAGCTTTGAAATACACTGAACAGGGTCGTGGTTCTAATTTAGAAAAACTTGTCAGGTCTTAAGATTCTCAGCTTTATGATGTGGAGCTTTACTTTGTTTACACGGTTGTTTCAGACTAAATGTAATAATAATTAAGATGTAGCAGCTCTCTTTGATTAACAGGAAATACAGAATATTTTATTGTTATTTCTATAAGATGGTGAACTGTGTAAATTAAAGCTCTTTATAAGATGACAGTTGGTGGGTTTATCTAGGATGTGGAGTTCCAGTGGTCATAGTAAAAACTACTTATACTTTTACAAACACTGTTATATTTCAGTTTGACCTTTTATATGTGAGGAAGTTTTCATGTTGGAACATCTGGGGACATCTGGTTTCACTGTAATTTTACTGTTTCATTCAGTTCATTTTAATAAATCAAATCTATACAAACTGTATAATTTTTTCTTTGTGATTCTTTGTGTGTTTATGAAATTTATACATGAGTGGGGAAATTGTCCTGGGTTTTCAAAGAAGAAAACTTTTTTTACACAAGTTTACACATATTTTCCATTTACATAAGTAATAACTGAAACTGACATGTCAATCATGTAGAGATATTCCACCTCTTTAAATTCAACCTAAACAGGAAAAATGGATTAGTTAATAAAATAATGAAAGATAAGCCACCCCTAGTGGAATAAATGCTCCATTATTATAATGTTTTTACAGTTGAATTTAAAGGGGCTTTTGACAAACAGAGTTCAGTCTTAGTCTTCACCTCGTGAAGAGATTTTACTGAACTCCTCTCTGCAGAACTTCTCCAATCCCTCTTTCAGCTCAGAGACAGATTTCCTCACTCCATCAAATGAGAGATGTTGATGGATGAAGATGTTTGAGGAGTCCT
>JBBPCY010069248.1:0-12141 GCA_037974405.1 Brachyalestes nurse
CATTGAAAATAAGATGCTGAATCAACATTGATATTACTGAAAATATCCAACATTGAAAGCACATTTGCCAAACAAGCATTGAAACAGTGTTGAATCCTTGTTGAATCCATCCACAAATGGTTGATTTGTCAACATTGAATAGATGGCCTTCTCAACGAGCAAGATCAATGCTGGACCAACGTTGAAGATCCTATTTGACTGATATGGAATCAATGTCATTTCAACGGATGTGTGCTATCTGGTTCATCACTTCCCCGGGTAAGAAACACACACATACATACCCAGCCATGCACATGATATAGAAGAAAATGTGATCCACCAGATCAGCCAGTTCTGATGTCCACCGTAGGAGAATTTTGGTGGTGGACAGGGGTCAGCATGGGGACTCTGACCAGTCTGAAGATATTTAGCCCCTTTCCACGCAGTGGCACTGCACAGTGTGTTCCAACCCCTTTCTTTCAGAGCAGCATGAACTTCAGCAGTTTGTTCGAAAGCAGCTCTTCTGTGTGATCAGAGCAGATGGGTTGGTCTTCGCTTTCCACAAAGTAAACCTCAGGTGTCCATAAACCTGCTGCCGGTTCTCCAGGTCTTCCTTGGAGCAATTTTGCAGGTTATGACCACTGCAGATTGGGAACTCTCCACAAGACCTGCCAACGTGGGCATATTCAGCCATCCAGACATCACAGTTTTGTTTTCTGTCAAAGTGTCCCAGATGGTTTCACCAATTTTGTTTTGCATCCAACCTAATATGTTTGTTGTGCTTGAATGATCCATTTACAGGTCACTGTGTGGCTTAACAAACAAAAAGCATTCCTCTGAAACTGGTCAGGTTTAGGGACTGGACCGAGAATTAGTGAAATTTGAAAGTTCTTCAGTAAGCCTGGAGAAAAAGGCTTTTGCACAGTACTGTACACATATTAAGTTAAATGTTACAAAATTAACATTTCAGCCGTTTCCTATCAGTGAAGGATCAGGAAATAAGCAATCGTGCAGAGTAATAAGGTAACGGAGTGAGTGCTGTCCCTGACGGCGGGTCAGTGAACTCAGACCTGTGTGATCTGGCTCTGTGCCAGCGGTTCAGGTGTGAGCTCGTGATAAAAGCACCCACATGCTCGAGCACTTCAGCAGTCCTTGGATCCGTGGTACAGGCTGGTTCAATTACAACGGCTGAGATAAACCTGCCTCGCCCGAATCCTGCCAGGCGTCTGGACGGGGGCGTGTTGTTTTTCTCTACAGCGGGACGTAATTTCAAAGTTCAACAGCGTAACCCAGTAAAGGGCCTTTATAAACAGCAGCACACACCTCACACACACTCACACACATCCACAGACCGTCAGCGTGAGCTGAGATGAATTACGACTGTCACTGTTGGGACAGCGGGCGTTCGAACGCCATCCTGTTCACCATCCTGAGCGGTGAGGCGACCCGGAGCAACCTTGACTATCCCCTGTCTGGCAGATGCCACTGTGAGACCCGCAGGATGGTGCGGCTGAAGATGCCTGGCGACACGTGCCAGGTGGCCTCCAGTGTTCTGGTGAAGACCATACACTTCATGAAGAGTCTGCCCGCTTTCCAGCAGCTTCCGTCCAAAGACCAGATGGTGCTGTTACAGAACTGCTGGGCGCCGCTCTTCATCCTCGGCCTGGCACAGGAGCGAGTGAGCTTCGAGGTGGAAGACGTACCAGCCCCCAGTATGCTGAAGAGGATCCTCCTGAACCACCGGGATGCTGAGGAACCGTACAGGGAGCAGCCCACACTGGCGGGAGTCCAGAAGCTGAAATCATGCCTGAAGAAGTTCTGGAGTCTGGATCTGAGCCCAAAGGAGTATGCCTATCTCAAGGGAACTATGATTTTCAACCCAGGTATGGAGATTCTTCTTGTTTTAGACAATTAAGACAGGTTTAAAGCCCAGTCCTGCTCCAGGTGTTCCCCTGTCCTCCTCAAGAAAAAACTGTTCAGACATTAATGCGTTATCTTTTTCCCTGTGCAGATGTTCCAGGCTTGCAGGCGGCGCTCTTTATCGAGGGGCTCCAGCAGGAGGCCCAGCACGTGCTGAGGGAAGTTCTCATCCTTCTCCATCCAGATGATCAAGGGCGCTTTGCCAGGCTGCTGCTGGCTGGATCTTCACTGAAGACCATCACTCCCGGTCTCATCACCGAGCTCTTCTTCCGGCCAATTATCAGCCAGGCTCACCTGCTGGACCTGCTGGCTGACATGCTCTTCGGCAGGTAGCCAAACACCTGGAGACACATCTGGCTCACCTGAAACTGTGCAGCAGTTCTCTGAGTGACTGTCGGCCCGATTAACAGAGTTGGTTAATTCAACTCTGAATTTCCCAACTCTGCCAAATGGAAAGATGTGAGCAAGTTACGTATGAAATGTCACTGTTGTTTACATGCCTGTACATATCTTTGTGCCTTTGAAAGTGTTTCTTCAGGTCACAGAAGTATGAGATTTTGTTTTAAACACATGATCCTGTACCTCCAAACCTAAAGGGAGGTGATGAGTCTTGTCTCTGTGAGACTGTTCCTGTTTGATGGATTCAGTTATTCTTGTATGCTCTGGATGTTCCTGGACATATTTCAGTAAAATGTATTTTTTCTACAGAAAATGCTGGCTGTTTTTTCAAAAAGGTAACACGATCAGAAACTCTGAAGTGTCATCCACAGTTCCTAGTCTTAAAATGAATCAGTAACTCCCAGTTTTCACTTTTTGTTGGAAATTTCACTCATCACAGCAGTGCATATTTATGTAGGTTGATACCGAACCTCATAACTAAAAAAACTGTTCAGGAGAAGACCTGTAGCACTGAAGTTCAGTTCATTTTTACAGTAAGCCATACTGTGTCCTAAACCATGTCCACAAGTCTGATCCACCTTAATGAAGAGCTGGATGGGGTTTGAGGGTCCAGAGAAGTTTTGGGTTTGCTTTTACAGAAAAGGATTTGGGAGAGTATTGACTTATAGTGTTAGTGACGTTAGCCTTGTAGCTCCAGTTCTGAACTAAGGAGGATAAATATGGATCTGTACACATTTTGACTGACCTGAGGTCAGTGGAGAACTAGATAGATGAATCTATCTTGTTCTCCACTGACCTTAGGTCAGTTTCAGAGGAATGTTTTTTGTTTGCTAACTAGTTAGATTAATACCAGAACGTTCCTTTAAGACTGACAGAGACACAGCGATTTTTCTGTGGGGCCACAAACACCTGAACGTTCTGCCCTTTGGGAACTCAACCTGAAACATCTCACACATCTAAACAACTCAGTGATGAAGATACCGGTGTTCCAATTGATTAGCAGCCGATACTGAAATTAGTCTGACATATATTTTCCAAAAAAATAATAAATATATCAGCAGAGAGATCAGATTGATCCAACTGACCAATAAGATCAGACTGAAATGAACAAAACAGTATTTCTGTTTCAACGCACACACAAAAACACACACATACGATGCCACCGCCAGAAACAGTGACAAAGGTGTATTTGCGTGTCAGGCACTGTCTGCTTTGTGTTTACAGAGTGGAAGTGTGAGGACGTTACTGACCCAGCTGTACTGCACCACCTTACACACACACACACTGACACCTCATCTTTTCCTGAAAAAACATACACAACCACTCTCTAACATGCTCATAAGCCAGATACGACCTTTATGTGTGTGTGTGTGTGTGTGTGTGTGAGACACACCAGGCCTGAGTGTCATGTGGTTTGACTTTCCATAATTCAGCATTGTGGAGGAAAACCCCTAAGAGATCTGTAGAGTCCCTTGCTGTCTTTGAGCGTCGTCTGAAGACCCACCTCTTTAAGGAGCATCTTGGTGATTAAGCAGTCCTATCGTGCATCTTTTTTTTGTTTTTCTCTACTTGAGTATTAACCTTTGACTTGTTTTTCTCTTTGACATGGTTTGTTAAGGTGTGTAACTTAGCTAGCAGTAACTTGGTTAAACGTTGTTGTTGATTTAAGTATAGCTTTACAGGTATTTAGAACAGTTGTGGACTACTTTATAGCACTGATGTGTGTCGCTCTGGATAAGAACGTCTGCTAAATGCTGTAAACGTAAACATAAACTATCAGAAACGAAACACCGTGACTTTAAAGCAGTTAAACGGCCCACAGGACTGTAACCAGACCCTTCACTCAGACGCATACAGCAATGTGCAAAAGTCTTGATGCACCCTTCATTTCTTCATATTTTACTTCCAAAGATCCTGACTTAATGCCTTGAGGAACAGTTCTCCAGGCTTCCTGAAGGACTTTCCAAGACTCTCATTTTCAGTCCAGTCCCTGAACCTGACCAGTTTCAGAGGAATGTTTTTTGTTTGTTAAGCCACACAAATGAATCATTCAAGCAGAACAAAGCACATCTAACTGAAGTCCTGAACTGGTGCAGAAGCAGGAGCAGATGATTCCAGATGATCAGGCGGTGATCAGTATACTGGTGGTTGAAACACCTTTATCTAGGCAATTTGTATCTTTATCTTTTGATTTAGAAACTGTAAGGTGGAATGGAAGATTGAAAGAAACCAGTTTCAGCCTCACAGTTCTTGAGATGATAGATGGTGTGAGAAGTTCCTCTGTAATCCTCAGCACTAGAAAACTTGTCTGAGCTGCTACTTTGGAGCTTTTGCTCCAGAAGCTCACAAGGAAGTTTCTACTGCTGTGGCGGGGCTGGTCAGAATTCATTAGAACCCAAGGCTGAAACATAAACAAATGCAATAGGAGATAAAACCTGTAGCCAGGAGTGCTGGACACAAGCCATGTGGTCTGATGGGTCACCTTTGGCCCACATTTGGCAGCAGCCAAAGCAAGCGGTCAACACACAATGTCCATGGCCAACACAGCAGTTCCATTTAAATCACCTTTAATGTAGAACATCTCACACCTCTAAAATCTCCCACGCAGAAAGTTATTCCATGAAATAGTTGAAGACCGAGACATTGCTACCACAATTAAAAGATTTTGGTCCTAAAACTAAACCCATTCATGGTGGAGGGATACATGCAAGGCATTGTGAGGCAAAATAGTCCACAAAGAAAAGTCTTCAAAAGATTCTCCTCTATTTTACCATCATCAACATCCATATAAACACTCAGACATTATGACTGAATCCGAAATGGTTGTTAGATCATGGTTCATTGGACACAATAACATACACTAAACGTCTTGGTGGGAGAATTATTCCATTAAAAAAAAGTTTTTAAAATAATAAAATATTCAATTATAAAATATACTTGGTCTAATATCACCCTAAAAAATATCAGGATACATATGGAATGGGACATGTTTTTCCTCTGATTATCCAGAAAACACAGCTCCTCACACACTGACCTGAAACACATGAACATTTAAGTATTTCAGACCATTAAAGACACAGAAGTGGTTTTTAAGTAGTGGAGCTTAGTGCCCTCTTCAAGGTAACACATTGCCAACCACTGAGGAACTTCTGAGGGGTGTGTGCGCGTGTGTGGGTGGTGTGGCTGAAAATTGTGGGCCCTATGAAACACTACAAGACCAGGGCCCCAGTATTATATTGACGATATAGTGTTCTTTCAGGGGCCCCCTGTCAGCGCTGGGCCTTTGGAATTACCCTACCCCGCTGTGTTAGAGCCGTTGCTCGCCCCAAGGCAGTTTCCCTGAGTATAAACACTTAACCACAAGTATATTATTACTCATTATTACACACCTCACTCAAACCTGTAGTAGGTGTCCTGGCGACCCCTTGTGGCCACCTGTGGAACAGCATCAGACTACTCAAGTAGTCTTAGGCCTCTGCGCACCCCCTACTGGCTTGAGCTCATACTGCACTTAACGTCCCAGACACTGAACGCTCATCAGCCACTAACAGCCCCCCATCTCAAACCTACACTCTCTGTCTCAAACAGACACACACACACACACACAGTTGTTCAAGACGGCCAATATCGAACCCCCGCCCCCGCCCACACACACACAGTAGTTAAAGATGGTCAATCTCAAACCTACAGTCTCTCTATCTCTTTGTCAGACACACACACACTCAGTACTTAAAGATGGCCCCTCTCAAACCTACATACACACACACACTCACCAGATTGTGAAATACTCACCTTTCCTGGTTTATCATACACAGCAAAACATGCAGTGTTGCAAAACAGGTCACAGTAACACAACCATTCACAATTAACACACACACACCACTAGCACAGTGAGCAACACCTTAGAGGTTACTGTAATATCTTTATAATCTTTATTAGAAAATGTTTGCAAAAGGGAAAGAAGGAGGGAAGAAGCGAGCAACAGGGAGAGAAAGTAAGTCGGGAGGCAGGTATAAAGTGGGTGATGTTTATAATCTGTAATACTCAGCCCCTCCTCCACAGCAAACACACATGCACACACAAAAACCTTATTTCCTTTCTTTAGTCAAACCTGCCAAACAAGTTTGCAATTCATCACACACACTCACACACACACACACACACACATACACACACACACAGGAAGAGGAGGCTACCGCAAACCTTCTAAGAAATATACTGAAAGAGAGAGAGAGAGGGAGGGAGAAAAATATAATTAAAAAAACACAAAAGTGGGGGGAGAGTGCAAAAATAAATGTATCTCTAAAAAAAGTGCGATTTGTAGTAAATAAATTTGGAGTCCATCGTTTTCTGGCTTGTCCTTAAAACAAAAAACATACAAAAAAAACAGATGAGAGTAAAACGTCACCAGAGTCCAAACGGCACCTCAGACACGTAAACAAACAGTTTTTATTCACATACTAAACAAACTCGGTAAAAGAGCTGAACACAGAACGCGGGTCAGCATGGAACCAGCCGCCCTGCCGTGCCACGCCCACCTCACCCACTGAGGGCACACATACCCTTCGGTGGGGGGGTGGGGAGCACCCGCTCATACACAACGAAACAAAAACAAGAAAAAAAAAACATCAATGGAATAGTAAACAGTGGACGGTGGAGACACCAGTGCTCCTCAAGTTCAGCTCAGTCTGCTTTACACCATGACAGTCGGGAGGGTCACAACCCTGACCCCAGTGACCTTTACTGGACAAGAGCCCAGCTGTGTGGTCTCTAATCCACCCAGGCGGTATTTAGGCCAGTAAAGTGGTCTCTAATCCAGCTGTGTGGTCTCTGGTCAGGCCGAGTGAAAGGTCAGCATAGCAGCGGTGCCCCAGAAGAGTCTGTTGCTGTGGCTGTGCTAGAGTAATACGCTGCTGAAACAAAACACAAAGACATCGCTATTACACAACACAAATACACTCACATTTCAAACCGATTCTCTTTCACACACGCACGCAAGCACTGTGTTCATATAGTGCCTACACTATGCCCAGACTGTTCAGACTGTATCCACATTGTGCCCACACCATCCTTAGACTGTTCCCACCCTGCCTTCAAACTGTGTTCAAACTGTGCTGCAATATGAAAATCAATGTTGACTTTGAGCTGCATTTATTTCATAAATTAAAGTCATTAACCTAATTTGTAAGGTGTTCCTCTTCAATCGTGTGCGTAAGGAACGGAAGACGAACTGTAAGTAATTCGTTTTCACTCACGGTGTAAAACGACACCCCACATTTTCACTCCCTAAACACCATAAACACATTCCATCCCTCTGTCCTGCTGAAAGGTGAGACGCCCGAGTGACATAATGAAGGAGCTCTTTATTCGGAGGTGTCGGTTGATCCAGTGGTGAGGAGGATAAAGTGCTGGGAGGTGATTTTTGAGCTCCTGAAAAATGAGCTGAGAAGCTAGAGCGTTCAGAAACAGACAAAGGTGAGGCAGGAGTTTCTGCCCCAGAGACTCAACTCCCAGAGGCACTTTTTCTCCTCAAGACAGATTAAAGATGGGAACAGAAAAGTGAAAGCAGACGAGAAATTTCACACCTTAATTAGTCAGAACTTTTTAGTTTAATGCTGAGCAGTTACTATTTTGGCATTATTACTATTATAAATGTTGGTACAGTAGTTAAAGAAGCTCAATACATCAAATCGCAGCCTCATCCTCAGGTCTCAGATTAGTGGATTATTTACCTGCAGCAGCTCTGCACAGATACAACACCAGGAAAGGACAAATCCCCCAATCTACCTTAGTTTAGCCTCTTCTAATAGCAATTTCATTTAACTTTTATAGATTTATTAACTTCATTGTGCTGTCTCCTGGTCAACTCAGGGGCTCATTTAACTACATGTTGTAGTCGTACAACTATTTCTCTGACAAGTAAACAGTCTTAAATCTTAAATCAGGCGTCAGATCCAAAGTCATTCCATGGAATAACTTCCTGAGGGAGTTTGAGAGAGAACAGTTCTCTGGAACACAGCGTATTATTTGAGGTTTTACTTCTTTTATGATGACTGAATAATATAGAAAATGTGATGGAATTTCCCTTTAAAATTGAGGCTCCTAATAAACACGGAAAATCAGTTTCAGAGGAAAAAGTGAGTGTGGAACTCACCACTCCGTCCACTGTGTGCTCTCATCTTCCGGGCAAGTTCATCTGACGGTGTTGAATCGGACACCTGCACATCCGGCTCCCCTTAGATGGAAACGTGGTCAGGAGTTTGATTATGAAAAAACATTTAAAAGGTCTTCATACAGGACCAGTGTCCACTCAAATAACTCTCCGGGGACCCACCAACGGTCCAGTTTTGTTTTGTCCCTGCTTCACAGCTGGTACAGGAGCAGAGATAACACATAACTGTGGACCATCTGGTGGTCCCCAAGGGCAGCTATCAAGAACCACTGGTTCAAACAGTCCAGTAGGGTCTACTTACCATTGCTGAAGGTTAAGGTCATCGTCTCATTGCCACTGTCGGGTAGTGTCCCATCCCTCCTCCCATTCACTTGGAGCAGCACGTCCTGGGACCTGTAGTCCTTGTTTGTATGACCTTTGGAGCTCTGGGACTTGTACTTGCGTGTGCTGATGCGAATGACACCGTGCACCAGCCGGCACTCGGCTTCCTGCTCCTCCAGGTTGTAATCCTGCGCAATGCTGTTGATCAGGTCACTGATCTCGTTGGTTTTGCGTGAGAAGGACTGATCGGACGTGCACTTGGCCAGCTGCTCAATTTGGTGGAGCTTATAGAGCTCCAGCAGCTTCTTAGTGATAAGTGAGTCTATGTCGGTGCCACCACCATCGTCCACGTCGTCCACATCGAGATCCTCTCTGGAGTAGATGCTGGTGTTGCTCACTGGGCGCTGGCTCTCTCCCTTCCCCGTCGCCCTGTTGCGCCGTGAAGAGACCTCTGGGTTTGTTGGATAAACCACCTTCTTGCCAGCCAGGTAGACATCCCGGTACCGGAAGCTTTCGGAGCTGGGCAGCTGTGGGGGCTTGCTGGGTTCCAGTGATATGCCGCAGGTGGGGTTGGACATGGCCAGGATGGGTGTCCTCCGAGGCTCCTGCTCGGACTTCGGTGGAGCATCGGTGGAGCTCTCATTAGCAGGCAGGCAGGGCTGACGGTTGCCATAAAAGCCGCACGTTAGCACACAGCATAGTAAGGCCCTGCAACCACTCCAGCCCATGGAGGAGCAGGAACCGCAGGCCCGGCCACCCCCTACTGGAGCCGCTGCTGAACCTGGGACAAAGCCCAACGTCTCTGAGCCGCGGCCATTGGCGAAGCGCGGGTGGGGCTTGTGGGAGGGTTGTGTTTCGATGGTCTTTGGCCGCTCACTGTAGTGATCTCGGGACAAGTCCTGGCTGGTCACATGATGATTCCGGGATGATTCCTGGGGAGTACCATAGTGATCCCGGTACAATTCCTGAGGAGCACTGTGGCGATCCCGGTACGATTCTTGCCCGCTGCCATGGTGATCCCGGTATGATTCCTGTCCAATACTGTAGTAATCCCGGTATGATTCCTGCCCACCACCATGGTGATCATAGTACGAGTCCTGGGCAGTGCCGTAGTGATCCCGGTATGAGTCCTGGGGAGCACCATGGTACGACTCCTGGCTGGTGGCACTCTCCCGGGAGCTGGTCCGACCCTGCCGGTAGCCCTCGGCCCTGCAGCGTCCTGAACTGTGTACCTGGGAGCGGGACTTGTGGTTTGGCACCGTGCTGTGGCCAGGCATGGCACGCCCTGGTCAGGACCTGCTGGAAACAGCACAAACAAAAAACCTCTTATTTATTATTTTCTGCCCCACATCCCAAGAATGGAGGGATCAGACAATTAAAAACAGCATACAAAAGCAAGAAGTCCTTAAAATGTTAAATACATTCTTAGGGGGGAGGCCTTGTGTTTGTTTGGTTGTCAGTCCATCTTAAACTTGGCTGAGGTTGGCCTCTTTTTGGAATTCCCCGTTCCACCTTAAATGGCGCAACAGTTACATTCTGGCGCCTGGGGCAGCAGAATGCAACTGCTGCGCCGTTTAAGGTGGAAAGGGGGATTCAAAAAAGAGGTAAACTTCAGCTCAGTTTATGTTAAAAAAAATGTGCCTTAGTTTCCACATTACTCTCTCGAAACACCCCAATTTTGCCAGGTAGTCACCAGTTAGACGCTCCACTCACCTCATAGGCTTGGACAGAACCCTCCCTGCTGTTTTGAGCCCGAAGATCACGGAAGTGACGGTGAATTACTTGATATTGTTAAAATATATACATATATTCATTAATATTCACCCCCTCCCGTTACTAACCCAAAATCCCCACAAACGGGACCTCGGCAGCTGTGCGGGACCTCGGGCTCAGCTCATGGTGAAGCTCTCCTCGGTGAAAGCTCAGTTCCTCCTCGCGCTCCTGCTTTACCTGGCCTACAGGTAAGACCGTGCTACGTTCAAGAGCCCCACCCAGCCAGCTTGTCCCGGACTCCCCGTCCACAAACACAGATGGTTTGCTCCTAAACAAGCACGGTATTCTCAGCTCATCAGTCTACAGTTTGTAAGCTTTAATCACTTTTATATATAATATATATGTTTTTCTCGTCTCATCACTCTCTATCCCCGCGCGTGTGTAATAGAACAGAACGCGTCTTATAAAGGGATGAAAACAATAAAATCGCTTTTTTCCCCACAACGGCGCCGCTCGGCCATGACACAAGTATACTCTACAGATTTTCTATATGATCAATTAATAAATACTAGTAATTTTCTTTAGTTTAAATTAAACTGGGGAAATTAAGCAAGCGCTTGAATGTACCTTCCATAAGGAATGACGTCAGAGCTCCACAGAATGCAGGTTCATGGAACAAATTCATTTATTTTATTAACTTGTATTATTTAAATCCTTTATTTATATAGTTATTTACACGTTTATCATTTTAATTTCCTGTTGATGTATTAAATAAAATGATTATAAAATTGTGTAGTATTTAATCTCGTTCTTAGTTCTTTATTCCTCCTTATTTACAGATATAAATCACCGTATTTATCATCATAAACGGACTCAGTCTCCCTGTTTGATGTGAAATGATAAGAGTTTGACTATTTATGATCCCATGTAGAGTATAAATAATAGTATAATGAGGTCGGGTGTAAACAAGATGTCACCATTAAAGTAACTTTAAACATTATCAGCAGGTTAAACCCATTTGCCAGCCCCCCCATCTATTTTCTTATCCTTCCTTTCTTTATTCTCTCTCCCTCTCTCTCATTCCCCGTCCTCTCAGTCTCTCTCACAATCTCTTTTCTCTAGCCTCTCCCTCTCTCTCTTAATGAAATTATTAGATTATCCACACGCCGAACACACTCCTGTGTGACCCATCAGCTCAGACACTGACAGCCAGGAAACAGCGCGCGCACACACACACACACACACACACACACACACACACAGAGACCTGTGTGGTCTTTGTGCTGCTCCAGTTGCTAACATGCTTTTATTTAGGTTTTTTTTTATTATTGCACATAATAAACACATTTTATATGAAAAGGTGAGATGAGTGAAATAATTGCACAATTACAAACATCAAGGTAAAGTAAAAGAGCCTGTACTGAAACTGTAGTTTCTTCTGGACATGCAATTTGTCTTTTTTATCTGGTCAGAAATAAATAATCTCATTTAAAGTCTGAGTTTAATACAGTGGTTCCCAAACTGGGGGGACAAAACAGAGGTATTGCGGAGGGGTGCACGAATGGGATAACCTGTGTAGTTTGAATTGGTGGGGGGGCTCATTAATGTTCTTATTTAGAAAAGGGGGGCCCTGCAGA
>JBBPCY010069308.1:0-12138 GCA_037974405.1 Brachyalestes nurse
GTATGATGGTGTGTGTGAAGGTGTGTAGATGTATGATGGTGTGTATGAAGGTGTGTAGATGTATGATGGTGTGTGTGTGTGTGTGAAGGTGTGTAGATGTATGATGGTGTGTGTGTGAAGGTGTGTAGATGTATGATGGTGTGTGTGATGGTGTGTAGATGTATGTTGATGGCATGTACATATTTAATCATGAACTGTGACACAAGTTAGTCAAGAAGAACAAAGCGTCACTGCGCTGGTGCTGGTCTATCAGAATGAGATGACTTCTTCTGGCGATCATGCTATTAACATGTTTGGAGTAGAATCCAATGAAGAGGTGGTATACTGGAACTCCACATACCGGTGTTCCTTCATTCCACGTTAATGAATATCATTGCATCATGCTGCAGGTTTTTTTTTTTTGGCAAAATTTCGGACATTGCCAGAAAATAATCGCAGTCTGCCTGGTCATCGTGACGAAGACTCTCATGCGAACTAGGACCACTGTTTAGGAGCCACAACCAAAGAAATCGCTACAATTGTTCCCTGATTGTCATCTATCATCTGTGAACAGCTCAAAATCAGACCAAGCATAAGACAGCTGTGATCACGTTCTGTTACAGCAAACCACAGGCCATGAAGCACTGTTTTGAGGGACACTGCAGAGCATCTGTGACATTAGCGGAATTGGGATGAAGGGGATGGAGCCCCCCTGAAAGCAGGGGTCTGTTAAAGCGGCTCCGAAGGACGTTTCCTCAGCTTTGCACTCCCATGCAGAGTGCTAATGGAAATGCTTTGCGAAGCAGCTGGTAAAGTGGACGTGGTTTGAGTTGGCAGAGAGCCAGTGTTGACTTAAAAGCAAATGTCTGAGTGAGAATTTTCTCTTCCTGCACGAAGGGAGATTTGACCTCATCTCAGCACTGCTATACTGCAAAAGGACAAAAGGTTGTAACATGAAGGTATAAGATTAATGGAAAATATGTTTTATATAGCCAACATGTTTCTTTACCTATAGTTTGTGTTAAAAGGGAAGATCCAGTATGAATCTGCAGTGTGTAGTTTTTACAGTCTGACAGTAGTAACTGGAGAGATTTGAATCCAGGTTGAATCTGCAGTGTGTGTAGTTTTTTTTCAGTCTGAGAGTAATAGTTGTGGAGTAATATTAATCCAGTATGAATCTGCAGTGTGTAATTTTTAATCGAATATGGATCTGTAGTGTCTGTCGGTATTCCAGTCTGACAGTAATACATGTGGGCAGATTTTAATCCAACATTAATCTGCTGTGTGTAGTTTTTACTGTCTGACTGATTGTTTAATAATTATGTTTAATCCTGTTTTCTGCTTGGCAGTCTGAAAGATAAGAACTAAAGAGTTGTAGAAAGAGTGTGTGTGGAGTGCAGTCCAGTGTGTGGAGTGCAATCTAATAGATCTGCTACATCTGAAAGGTCAGCCGCCGGTAATTGTTTCATTTGAGTGTGTGTGTGTGTGTGTGTGTGTGTGTGTGTGTGTGTGTGTGTGTGTGTGTGTGTTTGTTTAGGTTGTTCCTGGAGAAGAGTGAGCTGGAGTCCAGTGAGCAGGACAGAGATATCCTGGGTCAGGGAGGCAGTGGCACCATCATCTACAGAGCCAAGTACAGAGGCCAGGCTGTGGCCATCAAGCGCTTCCACTTTAAAAAGTGCAGACAGCAGTCCCTCAACAGCAGCACAGGTAAGGCCACGGCTCCCCTATCCATCACCCTAATGCCATGAAAGTCCTTCAGTTTATCATTCAGTTATATCTGTCCAGCACTGCTGGAGTCCATATATCACTGAGGCCCAGCTTGAGGTGTGTATCCAGGCAGCCTTGTGGTTGGTCAGTGAATATAATCTTGGCTCTTCCAGTCTAAAGAAGGAATCTGTCAGAGTCAGAGTCCTGTTGACCTCCTCAAGTCCGTATTGAGCTTCGCACAGCATGAGGCCGGACGCAAGAGCTTGACCAGCCAAAGGTCAAGGCATATAGCAGAAGATGAGAACGAACCTCTCTATGTGTCTCTCTCACTCTCATGCTGTCTGTTTCTCTCTCACGCTTTCTTTTCATGCATATTTTTTTTACTTTTCTCACTTTTAACTTTTCTTTTGACTTTAGAGGCTGAAGTGAAGCATTCTGAGCATTCTCAGCTTTTCATCAGACATACAGCCAAATATAAGTAATGGCAATTTGGCATGCAGGAAAGAAAGTCGAGTGGTACATACACTTTGTTAAGGGCAAGAATCATCATGCACATGTGTGGCTTATGAAGTAAGAATACACATGTTCTTAAAGGGATGGTCTCGTGTGTGTGTTTGTGCATGTGTGTGCACGCATGTGTGCGTGCGTGTGTGCGCATGCGCGTGTGCACGTTTGCGTATGTGTGTGTGTGCGTGCGTGTGTGTATGTGCGTGTGTGTGTATGTGCGTGCGTGCGTGTGCGTATGTGCTATGTGTGTGTGCGTGCATGTGTGTGTTGTGTCTCTCTTCGTCAGCCAGCTGAGCCGGCATCAGCACTCTGTGTTACGACACTTGAACAGTGACTCACACTCCACTTATTTCCATTCTGTTCTGGCAGGGAACTCTGTAGTGCCCCCTTTTCTCTCCACCTGTTCATATTTTATATCCACTTTTCTGATGTGCCATAACCGTTTTCCTCCAGTCTGTGCGACAGCATGATTTATGTGAGTACCTGAACAGGAGAGACAGATCCCGATTGGAGGCAGTAAAAAAAGTACCACAGCCTAAAACACTTGTTCCAACTGTCTCTCTCTCTCTCACTCTCACTCTCACACTCTCTCTCTCACACACACTCTCTCACTCTCACTCTCACACTCTCTTTCTCGCATTCTCTCTCTCTCATTCTCTCTCTCACACACTCTCATTCTCACTCTCTCACTTTCTCTCACTCTCTCTCACTCTCTCTCGCTTTCTCTCTCTCACTCTCTCATTCTCTCTCTCTCTCATTCTCTCGCTCACACTCACGCTCACTCTCTCTCGCTCTCACTCTCTCATACTGTCTCTCTCTCTCTCTCTCTCTCTCTCTCTCTCTCTCTCTCTCTCTCTCTATTAGCTGGAATGGAAAGATTTTTTTAATGAATGCCATTTCTTGTCGGTCAGCTTTACAGCTTTATGAATTGGCCACTCAACAGCCTCCACTTTTATATCTCTTTTGATTTATTCATGAACAAATTATATGGCTTTGTTTATAGTAATGGCTAATAATAAATCGTATTTTGTGACTCAGGTTTAGTCTTCCATATGGACCCAGGAACTTTCTGGCTGTTTGGAAGGGAAGTGCGTTCATATATCAAGTGCATCTGTGACGACCACAAAAGTCCTTACTTATTTCAGCTGGGTTCACATTAATAAAGCGTGTCCTCGGTCAGTTCATATGATAATCCTCGCTCTGTATCACGACACCAAACCCTAAATCAGAGTCACTGTGAATTCCAGGCCTGGACAGAGTCTTACAAAAGTACCACAGTGAAGACAGAGTGTTTAATATGAGCACAAACAATAAATGTAGTACTGTGTTGCAGTTTTTTTTCAATGAAATAGATGTAGACGTTTCATGTAAAAGTTACTGAATATTATTTGTGTTTTATAAGGGCCTACCACAGATCAACAGTGTCTTCACTTTGTAGTTTTATAGTTTCATTTTATAGTTTTAAGTGGTAGTGTAAGCGTCGGCTGCTTTCGTCATAGCTCTTGTTTCACTTCTCACTTCTCCTGAAAAATCTCTGATGAAAAAGGGATGTGGCTTTAGACCAAGTCTCCACTGATCATTTCTCAGTTCGTCTTCTTCTCTTTGTTTGCACACTCCATGATGTAAAAGGTCACTTGAATATGTGGAACCAAAGCCCAAACGTCCATAACTTGACCTGCAGGCCGCCCTACTCACTAATTACTATTGTAAGAAGCACCAGCCAGACATCATCTCCAACCCATTTTTCCTTAACCTTATAATTCTGAGGCCTGAAAAAAGCCTTTCAGCCTTTTATTTTAAACTTCTCATTTAGGAACATACTTTATCATTTCTGATGTTGCATTTATTTTGAATATCATCATTTGTTTATCTCCAATTTTGGACATGAAATCATGTGAACAGAAGAATACTTCACCTGAATGTTATTATTGCTCCTCTGATGAAACGAATCCATACTAAACATTTGCATAGTGATGGAATTTGCATCCTAAATGTGTGCTCATGCTCCCTGAGAAACTATCACAGCACATCCAACAATAAGGGTAGCATAGATCTTCTTTTATACAGCGATAGAAAACAGGAGTTTACATACAGCACCCGTCCCACATGCTGATCCATTTTACTATGACCAATGTGGACATGAACACAGACTACACTGGGGTCTCTGAAGTTTTTTTTTTTGCCTAGTTCACTTAGAGGACCAGCCCAGTTCAGCTCTACTCCAGAATGACTTACGACCCTTTTCTGCACCAGATCGCAGAGTCTTCCTGTGTAGCGGTCTCAAGTTAGGGTCCGGAGCATTAAAGCCACTTTGGAGCCGATATAACGACTTCAGCACAGCTGGACAGAAACTGTATACCTGCTCATTAAGGCAGGGGTGCAAATACTGACCCCAGCACAGCACCTGGCTGTATGAGGCCATTAAACTCTCTCCGGCTACTGTGGAACTTAACGTCCCTCGTGGGTCGGGTCAGGAAAGCAGCTGCTGATTGTTTCCTCTTTTGAGGTCAAGGGCTGCTCAGAAAGTAGCACTTTTGTTACATACAGGAAGTTCAACTCTTAGAAGTTGCAGTTATCGCCCACATTAACGAAATCCGTTTCATATGCGTTGTTTCTCACACATAGATATCACTTAACACCACCTTATGAGCTTAACACCTAACTATTAGTCACTGTTAGTTTAATCATTTCTCACTTGTAGAGAAATACCAGTTGAAACAAGTGTTCTATAAATCTTAAAGCAGTAAAGAGTGTGAGATGCTGGAAGAGCCATATTCCTAGCCTTAACAGACAATAGCATGTTGAAGTTCTAGCAGGTGTGGGGACTACTTCTAGGTGTGGGGACTAGCAAAAGCACCCAAACATCCAGAACCTAAGCACCCAAAGGTTAATAGTCCTTTAAAGGCTTAACATTGATTAAAGGACTATTTGACTTTATGTTTGGGAGCTTAGGTTCTGACAGGGGCATCAGCACTCATCAATTAACAATCAATTAACAATCAGTTAATTGTTTAAGACCATTCTTCATGCAAGCCTGGTGTTTGTAGGTGTAAACGTGTTAATATGTTCATTGGCCACATGAGATGGAGCAAAATCCCAGCTGAAGCTTTCTCACAGAACAGTGAAATCCTCTCGCTCATCCTTACAGACACTATGCTGAAGCACCTGCAGTCCATGGACGCTTCCAGGAGCTTCTCTGAGTTTCGGCAAGAGGCCAGCATGCTACACACTCTGCAGCACCCTTGCATCGTGGCCCTGGTGGGCATCAGCATCCACCCACTCTGCTTCGCCTTGGAGCTGGCGCCGCTCGGCAGCCTCAACACAGTGCTGGAGGAGCACAGGAAAGGTGGGACCAGTTTATCATCACTCAGACCCAAGCACTTACACAACAGTTTATTGTATGATTTTGCTGCCACTTCTCCTCTGAGCCTGTTTGAAAAATTGGCATGGTTCCAACTCTGACACATGCATTATAGCCCACCCAACTTTTCGATCAGATGATCAGGGGCAGAATATTAATTGTTTCAACTTACAGTCTTGTCAGCAATGTATAGGGACAGAGAGTCTTGATGTTATGTGCCAGAAGGATCCAAAAGAGGAGGAAAAAGCATCCCAGCTAAAGTGAGCATGAGAAAGGGATTGTGGAGCGAAATCACCATCTGCATTTCCTCATGGAAATGCATTCTAGTTCCCTTTAAACTTGTATAGAAATCATTGATATTTAAATAGAATGCGTAGAAGAGTGACAATAATAACGATGACCTTGTAATACTAGGTTCAAAAAGACATTGAGCACAATATTTTTCTCATTTTTGAACACGTTAGAATGTCTTTCCAGGACTTGCTGGATGTTTTACTGGGGTATTATTAATTATAGTTATTATGCCTAAAAATATGTCCAAAAAAGCCCAACAAACATGCTTTTTTTTCACCGCATGTTGCGATTGAACGTTGGTCCCACTGACACCATCTCACAGAAGAGATTTCTGACATCTTGTCTGTAATGGTCACCGTTGTGTGCCCATTATCTGTTATCACTGTGGTTTCGTGACCATTCTGTGTTGGCTGGGTGTCCACAGGCTCTCAGTTCTTGCCGCTTGGACACATGCTGACCTTCAAAGCAGCCTATCAGATAGCAGTCGGATTGGCTTACCTGCACAGAAAGAACATCATCTTCTGCGATCTGAAGTCCGACAACATCCTGGTGTGGTCCCTGGAGGTGGAAGACTCGGTCAACATCAAGCTCTCTGACTATGGCATCTCGCGCCAGTCTTTCCACGAAGGAGCTCTGGGAGTGGAGGGAACGCCGGGATACCAGGCCCCCGAGATCCGACCCGGTATCGTCTATGATGAGAAGGTATCTACACACATCATTTTGGTTCTGCGTCTGTTACGCAATAACAGGGATGGTCATGAAATCATACTGTTTATGGATTCATAATAACTTAACTTAATAATAATTCTTATCCTAATCTGACGAGCAAGGAGCTTTTTATCACTATTTGATTAATTTAATAGCCTGTTATCTGCTAACACAGCATTTTGGATGATTGCAGTGCCCTCCCTTGAAATGTTGCCAGACATTTGCATTCATAATGATACATAATGCTTTATAGGCTCGCATTACTAATGATTATAAGTCCATATTGTTTATACACTTTTTTAATTTACAATTTCTTAACTGGTGCCTAGAAGAAAAAAAAAATAAAACCTTTTCACTGTGGCTGGCCTGAAGGCATGCTCCTTTTACAGAGGCAAGCTATTGCTTAAAGCTATAATCATGCTACCTTGGTGAATAGAAGACCATGTGTATAAGTTAGTGTCAAGTTTTGGGTTTTATTTTAAATTTCATTTGAGTTTGTATATTCAGAAATAATATTTTATAATGAATATTAGGTATCTCAGTTATTACATACATAATTACATAGAGTTATTTGTGATTGCAATGTGGGTTACAAATAGAGAAAGCAGAGAAAGCTGAAAGTGTTTATTGAAGTGGATCTAACGAAAACAATCAAAGTTATGACCTCTGATGTTGTGTTATTGCACATTTATTCGGCAGCTGTGAGTAATGTGTGTTTCTGTTCAGCTGTTGCTGTCATCATTCGGCAGCCGGTAAGCTACTATTTAGGAGAATAATAACAATCAAACATAATTTGATGTGAACAAAGTCATCAGTGTAGTTTGATGTGTAATGGTACATTGCCAGACAGTTAACAGTGGCCACTGAGCCTTAAAAAAACAGACCTTGCTGAAACACTGTAGAGTTAAAAACAAAGACCACAACATGAGCCCTATCACCTCACACCAAGAAGGTCCTGGGTTTGTTTCCTAGCTTTGGCAGCCGAGTGTCCTTTCTGTGTGAAGTGTGTATGTTCTCCATGTGTCTGTGTGGGTTTCTGCCAGGAGCTCTGGTTTTCTCCCATAGTCTGAAAAGATGCACATCTAGTGTATTGGAGATGCTGAATTCCCCTTAGCTGTGACTGTGTGTGTGTGTGTGTGTGTGTGTGTGTGTGTGTGTGTCCTGCAATAGACTGGCAACTTGTCCAGGGTGTTTTTCCGCCTTCTGCAGTATGCGTGCTGGGATAGGCTCCAGCACCCCCACCACCTCACCACCCTTGTTTAGAAAAAGCAGCTCATGTGTTTATTCCCTGCTGTGCTTCATACAGCAAAACCTGGTAGCTGGTGTAGGTTACTCTAGAATTAAATGTGCAGTCAAGTTTATTTATGTAGACCATTCACATACACAAAGGTCATTCAATGTGCTGTACAGGACTATAATGAAATATTTAGCATAATAATAGTAGGAAGGGGGAAAAAAAGAAAGAATAAAAGAAATAAAAGAATACATGGAAAATCAGTAAATGAAGATTAAAGTGGGCAGAAGTACAGATAAATTTAAAGAAGGCAGAGGAGAATAATGCTGTTTTCAGTTGGTGCAGATCTGATATTGATGGGCAGTTGGATCCAGCAGTGGCCAGCATGGTGGATTTCACTATGTTTGCTTTCAGCTCTTTTCACCACTAGCTGACCAGCTCCTGCAGGTTTAAGAGACCTACTAGGATTACATGTAGCCTTGCCGTGCTTTGTCCTCACCCCCTTTTCAAATGTTTTTCATAAATCTACGACTATGAATAAGACGCCAGCTCCAGGCTCACCCAAGCTACTTATGCTGGTTTTCATTATGTGGTTGGTTAACGCTGATGCAGACCACTGCTACTAAGTGAAGTAAACAGGCCCATCACCTCACAGCCTAATACTAATGATAAACAACAGCTATACATATCCGTCCTATATCAGTCCCAGTCTATTCCTTTTATACTCTAATCAAAGCGCTGGGTGGATGAGTGCTGCAATACTTCTTCTGCAAAGTGGTCTGACTCATGTGGCCAAGGATTGCACATCAGTATGAAGCAGCAGCTCATCTCATTTGACTGTTTTTTCGCTGACACAAGTAACCATGCCATACCACCAACAAGTGCTATTCCATTACAACTAAATCCAAAACCAAGCCACCTGAGCTGCCTGATAGCAGGGCCACTGCTTTGTGATTGGTCAGAAGGTTGTCATGACAACAGATGTGAAAACAGACTTGGAAAGCGACCATTGCGTTACAAGCACTAATTATCTATTTGGGCTGAATATAAATTTCAGTAGGAGTTTTAAACGTTGTGAGATGTGCAAAGGTGTACCAGGACATCTCTAACAAGTTTTCATCACACGACTAAAGAAGGTCGAGGGGAAAAAGGGCTCAAAACAAGACTGTAAAAAAAATGATAAAAGACCACAATAACAAAAGCAGCTCTGAGAGAAAAACCTCCTGCTGGTTCGACTCCATGAACGCAGTTTTGGGACGACGACCGGCCGTAAACTGTGGGGAAAGAATTGAGTCAGAAACACCAGGTTACCAGGTTGAGGTACGCAAGAAAATCAAAGCATGCTGCTTCCTTCCTTGCTGCAGTCTGGTTTGGGTACAGCATGGTTCCTGTATGCCTATGGAAAAGTGCCCATTATGTTCACCACGTTCTCTGACTGAACCGCGTCTCCACCCGTGCTCTGACCGGCGGTCCAGACCTTCTGACCTCATCACAGAAAGACTGAGATGGTCTTTCTCTTTCTGTGTTTTTTGTACTGTGTGTAATTGCAGTAGACCAAGTTACAGGCTTTACAGTTCACTCAAAGGCCCAGTCATTTTTTTTTTGCTTGGCCTTTAATAACCAGACCGTGTTTCTGTTTATAGTAACGTAGCTCTCAGAGGCAAGCGGTGACCAGAAATCAGCCAGGTTAACATCACTGTAGTCACATTAGTGAGATGGGATGATGTCATTGAAGTGATGCCATCATGATATTTGTGTTTGTGTTTTCGTGATGTGTTTGAGTAGTTTCCAGTTTCCACTGCCACCGTCCAGTTCCTGTAATGGTTGTGTGTTTTGCGTGACTGTGAAGAGCAGACTTCACGCTTGCATGCTCCGTTTCCTCTGGCCCTCCTTCTTAAGTGTATACACTTAGGAGTCTATTCCTGTAATAGAGTGGGTGTGTGTGTTCCTGCATATGAGTAACAGAGTGACAACTACTACTGTTACTTTTCACGTGACCATCTTATTCATGTAACAAATGGTATCGGTGCTGTGTATCCGGGTGTTCAAATCATGCATCAGCTTATGGTGTCGTTCAGTGTTGATTTTAAATTGGAATCAATTGTGATTGATTATAAGTTTGCCCTGTCAAAGTGAAAAGTCAAAGTCAAAATGAACTTTATTGTCATCTCAGCTAAATACACGTATACAGTGAGATGAGACAACCTGGTTCCAGATTCTACAGGGACACTTAGAGTACACATATACTGTATAAATAAACTCTAAATATCAACTGGAAAAATATAAGAGACCACTGCTGACTGCTGACCAAGTAAGAAAACTGCTGACTATATTTCTCCTCATTTCCAAATAAAACATGTTAAGTGTAATTTTAAAGGAAATGACAAAACATCAAAATAAGAGAAATGATGCAGCGTTTACAGAAATTGAATAATTCACAGGAAACAAATCTCTTGCTCACTCTTAAATAAATTGGCAATACTACTTTTGACATACTTCTAGCAGTGTTTTGCCATCCAGCTGGTCACAAGAGGAGAGTGTTGATTACAGCAGTGTTTTCCTCATAAAATAAGATTTGATTAAGGTGATCACTAATCAGTTTTCAGGTGTGCTTGTGTAGGAATTTAACAGGCTCTTGCATGGAATGGTTGTCTTACTCGCAGAGATGCTGATTTGAAAATAAATTGCTGTGGTCTCTTTTTTTATGCCAGAGCTGTATATGCTGCCCTCACCCTCCAAGTGTTTCATATGATCAAATTGGAAAAGGAAACTGAAAAATGCCAAAAATACTATGTTGTTATATTTGTACAAATAGTAGTATTTTGGGCCCAAATAATAAAAATGTCTGCCTATTTTGCAAACATTTTATAAAGAATCCAGTCACTCTTTATTTTAATGATCAGAAGTAGATGATATGCAAATACTTTGATTAAGAAACTATGTGGTGAAACTTACAACATAAACTTATCAACAGTAGTAGGTTTAGGATTATATAGTTTTAAATGATTAGGGTTGGATTTATATACAGGATTGGGGTAAGACTTATATGTTGGGTTTAGGATTAGCGTTTTTAAGTTTTGTGCCTAGGTTTAGTATTAAGGTTAGTCTTAAGTTTTGGGTTTAGGTTTAGGATCAGGGTTAGGCTTAAGTTTTGGGTTTAGGTTTAGGATCAAGGCAAGATTAAAATTTAGGGTTAAGGTTACGTTTATGGATTCATATATTGGGTTTAGGATTAGGATAAGGGTTAGATATACATTTTGGATTAAGGTCTCGGATTAAGAGTAAATTCAAATTTTGGCTTCATGTTGAGGGCTAGATTTAATAGAATCTTTCAGTGTAAGATTTACTTACATTTATTAGATCTTTAACTGAACATTCGGTAAAGATAAACTGAGCATCTACAGTGGACCGACCATCCAGAGAAAGTGTTGCCAAGAATCCTAAACTGCTTTGAGTGTAAATGGCCACCTTTATGCTCATTACTTCTGTTTTCATTCTCCTTATTTATTGTAGACCTTTCAAAGCGTGTTCCATTCCTGTAAGTAAAACAGAGCCCCATATTTTACTGCTGGATCAACTCAGAGCTGTGCTGCTGTGAGTCGCCTGCTTTAATGAGAGCAGCTGACTGCGATTCTGATCCCGCAGTGTCCCCAGGGGGTCTTCAGAGCCAGCAGTTTTTTACGAAGGCTTTAAAGATCCCTCGGCCTGTCAATCCTGCCTAACAGCCCTGGAAGAAAAGTTATAGATCTAGTTAAGCTGCAGTGTCAATAAACCCACCTCATCTCCCAGCTAACCTCTTTTAACTATGCTTTGGCTCAGCTTTCCTCAGGAGCTCCTTCTGCAAAGATGCTGCTCTGTGTGGAATGGCCATTCGGTAATAAGGCCTAATAATAAGAGTTCCTGGTTTAATTAGGAATTGATTTGAGTGTTAAGCAGCGGTTTGGCCACGGCTGTGCTTTTTGTGCTTGTTTATATCACGCACAACTTGTCTTCTCCTTAGTAGGGCATGCATAACACAAACCAAACAGGGTTCCATCGTTCATCACAGAGGCGTAAATGTTTATTTGAAGAGAAGGCAGTGCAATATTGGATTACGCTAAGCTTAAAGGGCACTTCAAGAAAGCCTGTAAGTGCAAATAAGCTCCATGGATTAACTGTGGACTTGCAGCTCTCGGCAAAGGTCTTGAGCCACCCCTCTTTTCTTTATGTTTTGTTTTGAATCACCTTGTTGATGCAACCTTTCATTCCTGTCAAACTCTCTTGTCTTTGGCATATTGAGTAGATTAAATGAAAGAAATGGGAACAAATGTTTTACTGTGACAGGCTGCAAAGTGCCTAAAGATACAAG